>PVJA010005298.1:0-38354 GCA_004027025.1 Myocastor coypus | reverse complement strand
CCTGACTCAGTTTCCTACAACAAAGGCAGCTGCCAAGGCCGAGCCAGCCTGCATGCCACCCTGTGCCAAGCAGCCAGGCACACAGCTCCAGAGGGAACTCACCCCTGCCCCTTGGGAGGCCACGCCCTGGGCTCCTGGCCAGGCACCATATTCTCTTGCCTCTCCTGGCCACTCTCTTATCACAGAGGAAACAGAGCACAGCATGGAAAGCTGGACCGAGCCTGCGGAGGCCGGGGATCTGCTCAAGCGCAGCAAAGCCCACCCCTTCCTCCTCCTGCCAAGAGTGAGGGCAGGTCCCAGTGAGGCCACACTGCCGAGAAGCAGGGAGGCTGAACCGAGCCCCCAGCAATTCCCTGGCTTCATGCAGAGTGGGGAACGTACTGGGTTGTGAGCCAAGTGACAGGGATGCAGCGAGCAGAAGTTGCCTTGGGTGGGCTCTACAAGTGGCTGGTGGCACCCTAGGTCCTGACTTTGCTCTATAATTGTCACACATCACATCTCCGACCAGGACCTCCACAGGTCCATGCACTTGCAAAATCTCTCAGACCAAGAAACCCTGTCAGGAAAGCGCCCCCAGATTCCAAAAGAACTGTGCCTTGTAGATAAGAAAGCAAGAGTCCTAAAATACAGCGAACAGGTGCTAATAAAAAATTCACATTAAAAAAGGCAAGTCAGTATGAGTTTCAGCATAAGATTGCAAAGTACCAGCTAACAAACAGCCTGGAAGAGGGTGTGCTTCGGCCCAGCTCCTCCGGAGGCTGAGGCAGGAAAAGGCAGGGCCCAGGAGTTTGAGAATAGCATGAGCAATACACACAGAGGCCGTGTCTCTTAAGAAAACACCAGGGCTGGGGTGTAGCTCGGTGCTGGTGCACATACCTAAGGGCCTCGCCTTGATTCCCCACACTGAACAAGAACCAGAAGTACGGGGAGATGCTGAGGTGGGAGCTTGGCGGTGACCTTGGCCATGACCACAGGGGTGGGGGTGGACACTGCTCCATAGGGCAGAGGGAAACACCCAGCACCAAGGCAAAGTGGTGTCTAGAAAGGCTGACACATGCAGGAGGAACAGGAGAGGCGGTTGCAGAGCCATGACAGGACAGATCCCTCCAAGAGATGTTCACCAGATGCTAACCTGTCATCTTTAGATACTGAAGTAAAGGACCACTGTTAATTCTACAACCAGCTTAAAAGGCCTTCAGAAATGGCCCGGAAGGAAATAAAGACATTTCCATGCAAAAGCAAGCAATCAATTTTATCACCCTCAAGAGAGAAAGACAACTTTTCTTGTTTTGCTTCTTTCAAGACAGGGTCTTGGTACTTAGCCCATGCTAACCTCAAACTCAAAGCAATGCTCCTACCTCAGCCTGCCAAGTGTCAGGATTACAGGTGTGCACCACATTTGGCTTAGAATGCAAGCAATGTCAAAGAGAAGGCTTTGAGCCGGGCGTGGTGGCTCACGCCTGTAATCCCAGCACTTGGGAGGCTGAGGCAGGAGGATCGTTGTGAGTTCGAGACCAGCCTGGGCTACAAAAGTGAGCTCAAAGCCAGCCTGAACTGCACAGTGAGACCCTGTCTCAGAAAAAAAAAAAAAAAAAAAAAAGAGAGAAGGCTTTCAGTGCAGGACAGGAGACAGGCCCAGTACATAAAGCACAGGAACACTGGAGGGGGCCACCGTAAAGGACAATGGAATGCACCCTACAGTCTGTGCTGTGCACCGTCGGCGTATACCCCATGACAGCCAGCAGGGGGACAGTGGTTACGCCCAGGAGCGCAAGCCAGAGCTCTGCAACACAGCCAGGGCACGTGTGGTGGTCCTGAAGGTGAATGGAGTGCCTGAGTAAAGCAAGCTCTGGCCATGCCAAGTTTACCCAAGAGCAGAACCAGAAACACTCCAGCATCCCACAGGAGCACCAGCAAGCACAGAGCCCAGGCCTCTGGGGAAACCTTCTGACCACAGAGGGCACTCCCGGAGGTTGCAAGGACCCAACCAGGCTCCGGGCCACGTTGTGTGTGCAAGAAAAGGAGTAAGGTGAGCTGTGCAGAAGGAAGCGTGGCGTGGGCCACTGGACGCCCACTGCAGGTGGGGACCAGAGGACAAACCAGAGGCACAGTGGCTCTGGGGCACGAGTGACAGAGATGAATGCTGAGAGGACTAGGGGGCTGGACAGCACTCTAAGCTGTTGCTCGGATGCCAACCAGGAACACGTGGGCCATCGCCAGTTGTGCAGCTGAGGCAAGTGGGGGGAATGACACTCTTGGGGCTGCACTGGGGTCCCCATCCCTGACGGGACCTACTGGTACCTAAAGCCTCCCCCACTCTGCACAGCAAGGTAAGGAATGGGTGCTGCCGCTGGGCACTGGGGAGGACCAGCAGCACCGACAGTGGCCTCCGCGGCATGCGTGCTGCCAGTGGCGACCGCCGAGGCTTACTTCTGCAGCACCGTCTCCTTCTGCTGGTGGAGCTCACTCAGAATCTCCACCTTCTGCTGCAGCACCTTGCACTCCTCCTCCAGCCCAGCCTTGGTGGCCTGCAGTGCACTGCAGGCCTCACTCAGCCGCCTCATCTCGTCTGGGGGGAGACAGGGTATCACAGGGGTGGCAGAGGATGTGGCCCCCCTCCCAGAGTCTCTCGGGAGGCCCCAGCCTGCCCAGCTCCCGCTGTGGCCAGGAGCCCACCTTCCAGGTCACTCTTGGCAGACATTGTGGCCCGCAGCTTCCCCTGCAGAAGTCTGAGATCCTCCTCAAGTACTGCTATCAAGGTTTGCATCTACAGATGGGAGGCGGTGAGGGGGCCGTCCCTGCCTGAGAGGCCTGGGCAACACTCCCAGCCCCAGGGGGTGCCGCAAGGGCCCTTACCCGAGGGATGTCCAGCATCTGCCTAAGCTGATCTGGCATCTTGCGCTGGTCACCTAAAAAAGAAGCGGCTTCATTTGATTTTCCTTTTGGCCTTCAGTTCTATCGTCTTGGCTTCCTCAAAACTAAACTAATGCTTGTCAACACCGAAACAAAACATAAATTCACCAATGGAACCGGAACCACTCACACTGACTTTTAAGACAACTGTACACTGGGGCCAGTGAGATAGCTCAGCGGTCTAAAGCTCCTGCACAGGCAAGCTTAGACAACCACAGGGACCATGGTTCGATCCCCGGCACCACATGCTGCTGAGCTGGCCATAACATGAATAAAGTAAATAAATAAAGCTTAAGACAACCGCACACCTAGACTTAATAAGTGAGTCCCCACCAAGACCACACAGTATCAGGGCTGCCTCACAGCCCATCCTTGCAATCCAAGCTGCCAGAGGCTTGAGGGCTGCAGAGCAGGGCAGGCCACAAGTCCTCTCCACGGAGCTGACAACCAGCTCCTCCCACGCACAGTGGTCAGCATCAAGGCACAAGGCTCCCTAGGAGCAGACAAACGGCACAGTCAGTGCACCTGCTGCTATCCACTCCCCAGGGACCCTAACACAGCCACACATTATTAAGCGGAGAAGCAGCTGCTCAGGAGGCTCAGGCAGGATGGCTGTGGGTTTGCAGCCAGCACGGGTTATGACATAGTGACTTCAAGGCCAGACCGACTACCTAGAGAGACCCTTAAATACTAAGACAAGAAGACAAAAAAGGGGGCCCATCGCCCGAGGCTGCACTTACCTCCCACTTCTCCATTGGCTAATTCGTCTGGCTCATTTCTGCCTGGGCCTGGACCCTCAGACTGAGACCCGGACTCTAACTGATTCAACTGTGTGATGCAATTGGACAGAGCCTGGAAGCGCAGCAAGAGGCAGTTAGGGGGTTCTCCACCCCAGCAGCATGATGGGGGTGGGCGGCAGGCGTCGCCATGCCAGGCACACTTACACCGATGTTACTGTCCTTATGAGCCACAGTGGCGTCCAGGTCCCTCCAGTACTGCTCCAAGGCTCTAACCTGCTCAGTGAGCTGAGTGTGTGACTTCTTCCACTCTTCAACTTCATGCTCCAGCTGCAAGCCAGACACACAGATCCCTGTGAGCTGGGAGCTGGCGAGTGGGCTGGGGAGGCTCTGGGGCCCTAGGGAGAGCCTAGCACATTCAAGTGAAAGCATCAGGCCAGGAGATGTAGGATTCCAGGCCCCACTGGCAGTGTGCTGAACACAGATCCTGACTGCTCATCTTCCAACCTTCCTATGGCCAGTGAGGCAGGAAAGGTCCAAAGGAAGCTCATTAAAGCCTTAAATCTGAGGCTCAAGCAGCCAATCCCTGACCAGATGGAGGCCACTCAAGTAATGACTGGTAGAGAGACAAAGGCCTAATTAGCATCTCAAGAAGTTGAGAGCAATAAACAAAGCCCAGGGACAGCTGTAGTCTGTTACTTGGGAATCCGGGAAAGCTGGGATTCTGGGAGGCAGGCAACAGCTTCACCTGCTGGCTCCGTTTGTTGCTTCCTCTACTGCTTGGAGTGTTAACAACTAACATCTGTGTGAACCTAGTGCTGAGGAAAAAGTGGAAGTCAATAGAGAACGTGGTCCTCCTGTGCTAAAGTAATTATGCATGAGATCACGTTCACTAGCCCAAAATAAAGCTGAGTTGCTTCTAGGGTTCTGTGCTCACTGAGGGACGAATCTCAGTGAGTCCTCTGAGCTACCTTCACTGGGTCTTCTCGTCTTTCGGCTCTGACTCAACATACAACAGACTGGTGTCTGCAAGCCACCATCAATGCACAGAACTGAAATTGAGGTGCGAGGGAGAACATGCCCAGGTCCTCAGTAGCAGGGAGCACAGCGTAGCGCTTCCCACCTCAGAGACCCAGAGACCCGTGTGAGCACCGCCTCCCTGGCACGCGGCTCTGAACTGGAGATGCCTGCTCTTATAGTTCATGTCCCCTCTGACCAGACATTTACCTGCGCTTTCTTCTTCTTCAGCCTCACGTTTTCTTCTCGGACCTGGCGACATTCAGACTTCACCTTCTCTTCACTCAGTTTGGCTTCACTCAGGGCAACCTGAACCTAAGGCAGAATGCTCTGGTCACGAGCCGGGAGGAGCCCCGCCAGCGTGGCCTGGGCTATGTACATCACAGCACGGGTCTCTCATAAACCTAGCATCCATGGGGGTGTGAGGCAGGGAGCCCTACCTCCGAAAACTCTGAGGCATTCATTGAAATAACATCCTTCAGCTTCTCCATAGATTTTTTGTTTTCTAGAATCTGCATGGGAACAGAGAACATGCAATATGCATTAGGATTTGGTGGGAAAACACTGACACGTGCTAAAAAAGCAGAAATATTTTTTACCGAAACATACTCCAAATCATTCACTATAGCTTAGGTAAAATCAGAAGGCCCAACTTGGCTTGGAGAAAGAAAATCAAGAACTCAGAGCCGAGGAAAAGAACTGCAGTCAAGCGCTTCACCGCACCCACAGCCTTCGTGGCAACCATACAACGTGGCATGAAGAAACACTGATGTGAACCAGGTACAACAGTAGCTTTGTCTGCTGTTAGCAAAACCAAAAAGCCCCAAGGTTCACTGCCATGTTCGTGCCTGAATTAAGACATGCTAGCATTGGGCTGGTGAGATAGCTCAGAGGTCTAAAGCACCTGCTTAGGCACCTGCATAGAGACCACAGTTCCATCCCTGGCACCACATGCCACACCAGCCCCACCCCCAGTGTGGGTTCAACAGGCCAAAAGACAGACAGACAGACAGATAGCCAAGCGTGGTGGTGCACACCCATAACCCAAACACTCAGGAGGCTGAGGCAAGAAAGCTCAAGGCCAGCTGCACAGCATAGTGAAATCCTGTCTCAAAAAGACAGAAAAAAAAAAAAAGTTTGAGCAGGACAGACAAATTGCATATGCAGAATGTCACCGTGTGACAATATGGGTCCTTCATGGGTAACCCTACCCCTCTGCTCTTTACTTCAGGTTGTGTCAGAACCTCCTTCCAAAGAGTGCAGTGTGCACAGGACAGAAAATGGGCACCTGAGCAGCCCAGTTCTGGACTCAGCAAGGGATCGAGCCACCTGCCAAGGGGCAGGAACTTGGGGAGCCCTTCTCTTAGGGTTATCACTTCCGCAAAATTCTACAACTATTCTAAAGGCAGAGTTTGCTGAAAAACACAACTCTGCAAAATAAAATCAGCTTACACACACTACTGAGCTGGACCACAGCTCTCGTGGTTCTGTGGTGTGGGAAGGACACAGACAAGCAGTGTGAAAATTATCCAGGCCACGCAGCCCTAAAACTGGGCATGGTGGCACACACCTGTCATCCCAGTGCCAGGGAGGCTGAGACAGAAGGATCACTATGAGTCGGAGCTGTGGTGTGAGAGCCTGTACCAAATACATAAAGACTAAAAAACACCAAAAAACTACTTCACAGCCTATAGAAATAGCCCATTAGATTAATGCTGAAAATCCCAAACTAGGCACAAGCACACCCAGCTCTGTTACTCCTAATCTTAGTTAACAGTATAGGAACAACTCAACTAAGTTACAAAACAGTTCAAAAGATCCAGTTCCAGTAATATGCAGCAGTGGAACTTACCAAATTCTGATTTCTCACGTTTTGTTCCTGCTCAGATGCTAACGTAACACGCAGATTCTTAGCTGTATCACTCAGAATTTCATTTTCTTTTTCAAGTGCTTTGATCTTATCCTACAAGAAAAGATATTAAGCAATACTCACTACACTTGCTTTGGCCTTCAGAATGTATTCCCCAAAAGAGAAGAACAGCTCTTACCTTATACTGAACTGCTTCATCAGAGAGAATCTTATTCTGCCTCTTGGTCTCCTGAATAAGCTTCTCCAATTCCTTGATCTGTGTAAAACAAAGCATTCAGAACCTGGGATACAGCTGGGGGCACAGCCCAGCAGCACATGGTGAGCCTGGCGAGCCAGTGGTCCTGAGTTTGATTCCCAGAGCAAAAACAAACGAACAAAAATACGTAGGAAGCGGAGGCAGAAGGATCATTGGGGATTTGCGACCAGCCTGGGCTACCAAGTGAGTTCAAGGCCAGCCTGAACTGCATAGTAAGACTTTGTCTCGAAAACAACAAGAAAAAGAAAAAGATCTGGAGTGCTCAGAGGAAATAATGAGGCAAGAAAATATAACTTCAAAACGCCGTAAGCTGGGCATGATGGTGCACATCTGTAATCCCAGCACTTGTAAGTCTGAGGCGGGACTGCTGTGAGTTCGAGGTCAGCCTGGACTACAAAGTAAGTTCAAGGCCAGCCTGAACCACACACGTCTCGAAGACAAAACAAACAAACAAAAGCCGTAATAACTGAGCTATTCCATAGACAGAAATAAGTCAAACTGGAAGGAAGAGGGGGCACAACAGTAATCATACCTTCTGCTCATAATCTGACAATTTTTGTACAAGTTCTGCATTTTCTTTCGCGGTATTCTTCACCTTTTCAGAAATTTGCTGTTCAGTGACTAAAAAAGAGGAAAAAGCCAGAAGATTATTATGAGAAGTCAAAGACACTGAGCTGCTCAGCGTGTTCACAGCCAAGCCGCACTGTGAGGCACCGTGTGGAGCTGTGCCCAGCGTGACTGTCCTGCCCTTACAGCAGCCATGCATATGGAGGTTACAATTTAAGAAAAATATACTAACATGTTTTGAAATTTTATTTCAAGGTAGGAAATAGAGTAAAATGTTACACAGCTTGATAAGTTTCCTTCCTGGAGAAGGACATCACTGTCAATGCATGTCATTTGCAAAGACACGAAGATGCAGGCAAGCTGGTCTGCACTGCTGCCTCTCCAGACCCCAGCCCAGACATGCGTCCTACCGAGCTGAGGTGCCTCCCAGCACCGCGCAGCCCGAGCCCAGGTGAGCGAGCCACTTTCCTGACCCCATCTTCTTTCTCAGCTGGTGCCACTACCACCCCTTCCACACAGAGGAGCAACCTAGCCACGGTGACATCTGGACCAGTTAGTAAGTCGGCCAGACACCGAAAGTCCCTGTCTCACCTTCTGGCCTGCTTAAAACTCCTACCAACAGGGAGAGAGCGTGTGCGTAATAAAAGCCTGAAAGCTTACCTTGGTATATTCTCTCCTTTACCTACAAGAGAAAGACAATAGAACTTGGCATCAAACATTTGATGAATAAAAATATGCAGTTCTTAACACAACAGTTAGGATCTTAATCACATAAAAACTTAATAACTGGTTCAGGATTAAATCTATATGGTTAAAAAATAAGGAAGGATTAAAAAGAATTTGGCCTTGGTAGGGATAAACTATCAAAAGCCTCCGCCACCAGGAACGCTAAGGTGTGCATCTTGCTCCACAGCTACACTTATGCTTGTCTGGCAGTGTCAGCAAGCTTACTGGGTGGGCGTCTGCCTTTAATAATGAAATGTCTGTTTTTATCATATGCACGTTAACAATTTATTTACTCAAAATCACCTCCCTGACAGCCCCAGTGGCAAGCACACAGTCTAGAAATGAAGAGTGCGTGGATGACCGAGGAAGCAAGATTACTGCGTGACCTTTGTCCTAAGATAGGCCTGTTTCACTCACAGGAAGACACCTTGGAAACCTTATTATACCAAGTGGTTTACTGACTGTATTTGGAAATAATTGAGTAAATACCACCATCTCATCTCCCCAGACCACAAAAATAGAAGATCTGAGCAGAAGGGAAGACACCAAAGACCACAGAATGGCGGCTGCCAACTTCAGGAAGGGCAAAGAATGAGTTCTCCGCAGTGACTGCTAGGGTAATAAAACCTAAACTGTAACTAATTAGATACCGCAGCAGCATATAAACAGCTCTGTAGCCCAGACTGTTCTCTCTTTTTGAGTGTTACAGATAGTGAGGGACCGCAGGCCAGCCCACAGGTCGGCCTCCCAGAGCCACCATGCCATAGCCACAGCAGAGCCCGGTAGCAAGCTTAGGTGGGGACCGACGTCCTCTCCCAAGCGAGCAAGGTAGGGGCAGGGCAGGGGGAAGTGAACTCAGGCACAGGCAGCGAGCAGGGACTGTGTTGGGAGAGGGATGGGATGTTCTCACCCAGCACAAGCACACTTCCATTCACTCTTGTAGCCTTTTTCCTTCAATAAAAAGCTTAATGAAATTAGAGAAGTCCACAGGAATCCAGGTAAAGGACTCTTGAGTTGTTTTTGGTGGTACTGGAGATTGAGCCCAAGGTCTTCACACTGAACTACACTCTCCGCCTTCCCATCAGTTTTGAGAGAGGCTCTTGCTAAGTTATCCAACTGTGGAGGCCGGGCTCCAACTTGGCACCCTCCTGCCCTCCCTCACCTCGGGGGCTGCAGGTATATGCACACCACTATGCTTGACTTTACCCGGACGCTTCCGCCACCTTATGTACTTCTCCACAGCACCTGTGCCTGCATATGTGTTTCTACAACACAGTTTTCAACACCTCACAGTGTGCTTCCAAGTTACATTAAGCTGTGACCATGTTCTTTGCCCCACTGCCTTTGACAATACAACAGTCTAATATCCCATTCTGTGGATATAAGTAGCATGGAACATGATGTCCTCTAACATGGATTATTTAGGTTGTGCCAAGTTTTTACTCTGTTACATACCATTCCTTCAAAATCTTAACACATATTTTACTTCCTTAGGATAGATTACTAAAGGGATCTATGCCAAGGAAGAGGAATCCCTCAGTAGCAAGTTCATATCAGATGATAATTACCCAAGCCTCTACCCACAGGTCAAAATCACAGGACAGCATCTAATTAAATGACATTAGGAACTGAGAATCCCTTCAGAAGCAAATGGATACTACTGAGGTCTCACTTAGAAATGAAGATTCCACCATTCTGGGCCCAGTTATACTGGAAGAGATCAATAAACTGTGTGGCATAGTTTTAAAAGGGGGGGATTTATATTTATCATCTATTTTTACCCCACCTTAAAGGTTTGTGATATATATATAGAACTGTCTTTCAGGATGGCTGTGAGAATCGAAAACTCTAGGAACAGTGGGTGCGGTTGCCTTGCTGTAAGACTTCACCAGCACAAAGATTACACTAAATTACTCCAGAAAATTAGTCTGAACTGTAACTGTTAAGTTCTATTTAATAACTGAAAAACCAAAGGGCCAGTGATTATAAAATGCTCGACATATTCATAAGTCAAAGATTCACTTACAGCTAGAACGGTTCTCCAGAAGAATATGGTAAAGGAAACAATTCCCAGACAGGCAGTGAGCAGCACAGGCTTCCAGGGCAGACCGTAAAAGTCAGGCCCAGGCTGAACATTCTCAGGTAATGTAGCAACCAGCTGAGGTAGGGAAGAAATAATGGGAAAATTTAACAACTGACAATAAAGCAATCACAAACTGTAATCATAGATATGATAAGCCAGCTGCCAACTATTCTGAAGAAATTTTCTGAAGCAGAATACTGGCAGTCTCATGTTCTTGTTTGGCCCGTGCAGTCTCCAAGCTTCGTGAGCTGAGCCCATATTTTCAGTTGGCAACAGGCCCCCTCCACATCACGTTGTCTAACACATGGCTAGAATCTCTCTGGATTATGTTCAGGTAAATTGGTCTTCATTACTTAAAAAACAAAACAAACTTGCCGGGCGTGGCGGCATATGCCTGTAATCCCAGTACTTGGGAGGCTGAGGCAGGAGGATTAGTGCAAGGTTCGAGACCAGCCTGGGCTACAAAAGGGAGCTCGAGGCCAGTCTGAGCTGCATAGCGAGACCCTGTCTCAAAAAGACAAAACAAACAACACCACCACACACAAAAGGAAATTTAAGTATACGATAGAAGCAATCTATTTGCATGGTTGCAAAACTACTGAGACAATAACACAACTCTTACACTACTCCTCCAAAACATTGTCTTAATTCCCTCCCACTCTTACGAAATGGAGCCAAGCAGGTGGTGAGCGCGGTGTGGACGGCCCCGACACGGCGCCGTCCACACCGCGCTCCTGGGGACCAGCCTGGCCTGGCTCCCACAGGCGGTGACCCCGCGCCCCTTGCCGGATCAGCCCGGGGCCCCGGCAGTCACCTCCAGGAGCCGGGCCACGAGGGCCGCGTACAGCACCGACAGGGGCCCCAGAAGCTCGGGGTCGCCCGAGGACACGACGACTGCGGGCACAGTGGCCGGCACAGCGTCCATGACGAAAGACAGCTCCCCGCGGACCCGGCCGACGCCGGCCAGGCCCCGCTTCGGCGAGATGTCCTTCCTGGAGGAGGCAGGGGGCGGGACTGCACAGCTGCGCCTTCCGCTCCGCTCGGGGCGCCGAGCCGTAAAAACACGTCACGGACTATCTCCAAGGCGAAGCGGTCGTGCGCCTGTGCAGAGGAAGGGGCGTGGCGAAGCCTGGGCGTAGCGCGGGGGAGTGGCGAGAACGACCAATGAATGAGAGCGGGGGCGGGGCCTGCAGGATACCTAACGAAGCCCCGCCCACAGGCCCGCTAGAGCGCAGTCAGCGCCGGGCCGGTGCGCCCGGCTACGCGAGCAGCTACGTGGCTGCGGGACTGGCCGGCACCTCCACCTCCGGGGGCGGGGCTACAAGTACAGGTTTAGGGTATAGATCTCCCCGCGCGGCGCTGAGGGGCGGGGAGGAGGGCGGGGCATGAGAGAAACACGCGCCAAAAGGCGATGGGAGCCCGCCCGCCTTATTCACAGCGCGAGTTAAAAAACAACAGACATATCTGAGCATAGATTATGTCTCAAAAATCAAGCAGTTTGCCGGGCGTAGTGGCTCACGCCTGTAATCCCAGCACTTGGGAGGCTGAGACAGGAGGATCAGTGTGAGTTCGAGACCAGCCTAGGCTGCAAAAGTGAGTTCAAGGCCAGCCTGAACTGCACAGTGAGTCCCTGTCTCAAAAAGACAAAAAGACAAAAAAAAAAAAAAAAAAAAAAAAAAAAAAAAAAAAAAAAAAAAAAAAAAAAAAAAAAAAAAAAAAATCAAGCAGCTAAAAGGGAAAAGACTAAATCTAATTACTTAAAAATAACACAAAAGGAAGGAAAACGTGAAAAGTTTTGAAAATGAGGAGGGAAGGGGGATTGAAGAGAGAGGAGGGAAAAGAGGAAAAATCCAAAACCAAACTGTGTAGATGTACAAATTGTATATGATGAATGTCATCGTTATGTATAGCCGGAATGTACCAATAAAATCTAATTGAAGCCGGGCGTGGTGGCGCACGCCTGTAATCCCAGCACTTGGGAGGCTGAGGCAGGAGGATCGGTGCGGAGTTCAAGACCAGCCTGGGCTACAGAAGTGAGCTCAAGGCCAGCCAGAATTGCATAGCGAGACCCTGACTCAAAAAGAAAAAAAAAAAAAAAAAATCCTCTGAAAAAAAATCTAATTGAAGAAAAAAAAAAAAAAAAATAGCAAAGAGCCAAAACCCTGCAAACACAAAACACACAGATGGACAGCAAGCTAGTGAAGTCTCAGGAGAAGCAGCACAAGTAACAGTGCTGCAGGAAACATGCACTGCACGGCTGCTAATTACGCAGACTCGCCCTGAGACGGGCGAGCCAAGCCCCAAGCAGCACGCATGTCCGGGATGCGCTGAGTTGGTTGCTCTCCTGCGGTGCTGGCCGGTCCCTCCAAGAATGAGGGTGCAGCCAACATCGGAAACCGCCCACGGATTTCCCTATGGACTCAATTCCAGGTTCTTTGGAGCAGGGGATGCAGTCTAGCGCTTTGCGCGCACTAAGCGAGTGCTCTACCACCGAACCACACAGCCAGCAATCCCACTTCCACAAGTGTATCTCAAAGACAGGATAGGAAAAGCAATGTTGAAAAGATACATACAGAAAACTAATTCCACAATTATTTCTACCAACAAAAGACTAGAAACAAAATGTCCACCAAAAAAGGAGCTGTTAATAGGTTAAGTATACCATGAAAATATTTACTATTTCTGGTAGCTTTGATGTTAGATCTCATCAGACTCTATTCATATATACTCCTGTTGTCTGAAAAGAAAGATTTAATTTTACTTCTTCCCAATCTGGGTGCATTTCTTTTTCTACTGCCTCAATGCATCCCAGGACTGTGAACAACTGTGGCTAGAGTAGATACCTTGTTTACTTTCAGGTCTTGGGGAAAAGTACCCAGTCACTCACCACCCAGCACGAGGTTAGCTGGAAGCTGGCCACTGAGACTGACTTAGCGCCCTTCTACTTAGTTTGTTGACAGTTTTGTTTCAGGGCAGTAGGGACTGAGCCCAGGTTTTGTCTGTCTGTCTCTCTTATTTTATTTTAGGAAAGTATCTACAGGGTGTTCAGGGTCTCACTACTACATCGAACTCTTAGTGATCCACCTGTTTACAGCCTCCCAAGAGCCGGGATTATAGGCATATGCCATCGTGCCCAGTCTCAACTGGTGTCTCAGCATACCCTGGGGATCAAAGCCCCAGTCCCTGTGTCTTTTCTTTTTTTACATTTTGAGACAAAGTACCTAGACTGACCTTGAATTTATAATCCTCCTGCTTCAGCCTCCCCAGCTTTTTGAGTAGCTAAGATTACTGGCATGGATCACCACACCTGGCAAAAATGTGGGTTTTTTTTAAATCAGTAAGTGTCGGGATTTTTTAAAATTATTTTTTGGGGTGTCTGTTCATATAGATTATGTCTTTAAAGTTTACCAGAATGGTGTTATATTGATTAATATTATTTGGTCATGATGTATCTCCTGATATATCATTGGATTTATTTTTTATGGTTTACTTTTTTTATTTATTCCTTGAAACTGCCCATATTGCAGGTTTTCATGGGTGAAATATGGAACTGAGCAGATTTTTTTTTTTTCTACAAAATTATGGTATAAACTTGCTCAGTTTTCTATCTTATTGCTAATAAAACTTACAGGCACACAGTTTATAAAATGAACCCCTTAAGGACTGAATGTGTACAGCATGCTGCAAGTACAAGAAATAACTAAACATGAGAATATAAAACTACATCTGGACCAACACAGCACTGAATGCTGGCAAGCATTTATCACGACACAGGAAAAAAAAATAATGAAAGGCGATACAGTTCAGTCCTGAAAGGCTTAGAGACCCTAATATCATTGGATTTAACTTAAGCTTCATAGAAAACTTTTGTAACTATGTTTATAACTTGCGAGAGAGGCATGGTTTTCTTGTTATGCTTTTGACTTGTTTTCATATCACAGCAAAACCGGACGCGTATGACTTCAGAAGTGATTTTTCAATTTTCCACAAGGGTTTGTGTAGAAACAGTTTTCTTTCTTACAGGCTTAGTAGACGTCACCAGTGAAGTTGCTTCATTTTTAACTGTACCTTCATTTCCTTAACCAGTCACAGTTCCTGCTTCCTTTGGAGTGCACTGTGCTGCAGTGGGCTCAGACAGTGCTTTTTTACTCATTCACATGGTTGACTTAATGGACCCAGGTAGCTGCTAGCAGTCCATAGAGTCTGAATGCTGTCCCTTTCTAACTGCCAACTTGGTAATCTGGCTCCTTCCTGCCCAATAGGACAAGAAGTTCATTGACTTTATTAACATCAAGAACCAGCTTGAGGGGCCAGCAAGATAGCTCAGTAGACTAAGTACCTGCTTAAGCAAGTGCAGGGACCAGGTTCGATCCCTGATACCACATGTTCTGCTGATCCTGCCTGGGCCATGGAGACCAGACATGGTGGTGCAAGCCTTTAATCCCAGCACTGGAAAGGCTGAAAACAGGAGGATCACTACGAGTCTGAGCTATGTAGTGAGACTCTGTACCAAATACATAAAAAAAAAGAACCAGCTTAAGTTTTGCTGTTTTTCTCTACCCACTGAGACATGCTATTATCTTTATTATCCTTCTGCCTTCTTGGAGATGAATGCTCCTTCCTTTTGCGGTCCCTTAATTTCCTTTTTCCTAGCAGAGGCAGTGCTGCCCATTTCCTGTTCCTTACAGGCCCAGTGCAGGCTGTGACTTTGGGTGGTTTGTCACCTCTGAATACTTAGGACAGTCTTCTACCCAGAGCACCGGCCTGCAGCACCAACCTGTGATCCCGAGTCAGTAGATCCCGAGATCTCTGCCTATCCTAGCCTGGAGCTCTGCTGACACAGTCTGCTGGGGTCCACTGGGGTCCGCTGGGATGCCTGGCATTTGCTCCTGATGTGCTTAAGTTTTCTGGGGTTACTTATTCTCATGGCATGCTTGACATCCAATGTCTCAAAGAAAAGCATATTTTCACTCTGCTTTTCCATTTTATTTTGTTTTTTGGCTATGATGGTAAAGCCAGTACCTATAAATTGATCTTAGATGTGACATTTCTTTTGTTGAGGGGCTGGGACCCGGTGCATGTAGGCAGGCACACCAGCACTGAGCCACACCCAGCCCCTTCTGCCTTTATTTTGATGTTAGGATAAGGAAAAAGTTATTGTAAAAGTTACAGAGAAGGAGGAGTTGAAGGGAGGGTAGGAGAATGAGAGGAAAAGAATTGAGTTATATCATTTACAGGTGCAAATTCTCTATGATGAATGTGATCATTATGGATATTTGAAATATACCAATAAAGGGGCCAGTGAGATAGCTCAGCAGTCTAAAGCACCTGCTTAGGCAAGCTTAGGCAACCACCGGGACTGTGCTGGATCCCCAGCACTACACGCAGCGCCAGTCCACCCCCAGGGCAGGCTGAGCTGGCCATAACATAAATAAAGTTTTAAAAAAAAGAGAAAGAGGGGCCTGGTGGGATGGCTCAGTGGTCTAGGGCGCCTGCTTGGGAAAGCTTGGGCGGCTTCAGGGACCGCGGTTCAATCCCCGGCACCACATGCTGCGCCAGCCCTGCTCTCAGGGTGGGCTGAGCCGGCCATAAAAATGTGTGAATAAATAAACAAAGGTTCTGAAACAAGAAAAAATAAATAAATAAAATTAAAAAAAAAAAAAGAGAAAGAAATGGACCAATTAAAAGTCATTTTAAAAGGCAGTTACAAAGGAGGGCAACATCACTTCGGAGGGAACCGAGGCAGAAGTTAGAGTTCTCCCAGTAGAGCTCATTTTACAGTGTAGGTCACAAAGGCTGTTGCGTGAACAGAGGATTGAGAATGTTGAGGAAGCCGGGCCTACGTAGTAAAAGGAAAATGGAAACAACCTAGCTATATTTCAAGGTGGTGGCAAACCCGCAAAGGTGAACGGTCTCCACTACGCCTCATGGGGTGCAGCTTAAAAACAACAAGACCCAGAAAACCCTTCAGAACCCTCAGGAGCACACCACTGGTGGCAGAGCTCACATCCTATCTCTAATGCTGTGGGATGACTACATCACAAAGTAAGGTCCACGTGGTCACCGTGGCACCAGATAAAAAGTGTGCCTTGGATGACCACAGCCCTGACACCGGAGCTTCACAGGAGCCACTGCTCTCTGGTCACACACTGGCACAATATGGGATTGCCGCGTGCCTCGAGCAAGCACAGAAGCACAGTGCTCAGCTGCACAGCTGTGCTCAGCCCACGATGCAGCTGATGGGATTGAACTCAGGCCCTCGTGCTTGCCAGGCAGGCACTTGAGCTGCTGGGCTGTCTCCCCAGGCTGGGGCAGGCAAAATGCAAGGCAATGGCTTCCCAGCTTCATGTATTCCTAGGGGACATCACCATTATGTATGTGTCCCAAGTGCCACCATGTGGTGTGAACTGCTGTGGAGAACCACCTGGGTGACTCTGGAGGTGACTGAAGGAACAGACAGCCATGGCTGGCCCTTGTCGCTTTGCTGCCTCCTGCCTGCCATGAGCAAGGGCCTCTCCTCCGTGATGCCACGCTGCTCGAAGTCCACCACCGATCTCAGAACTCAGGATGTTGGCTCGGTACTCATTGCCTGCTGCGGAGGCGGCACATGGCGGTTAGCTCAGCCTTTGGGAGGGTGAGGCAGGAGGACTGCTGTGTGCGCGGGGGCAGCCTTTGCTACCTGAGCAAGTTCAAGGTCAGCCTCAACTACACAGTGAACCCTATCTCCAATCAGTCAGTCAATCAATCCCACTTCCTATCGAAAAGAACCAGGACTCCTTTGAGAAATAATTCCTCCTCCAAGATCTGGGCTGGACATACACACAGTACAACAGAGACACTGAAGAATGTTAGATAGTACTGCCAGGAGTTACTGCACACACCGGTAAGCCCAGCACTTAGGAGGCTGAGGCAGGAGGGTCAGGGAGGAAAGTCGAGCATACTGAAGGATAACTGCCTTTTTCTTTTTTTCAGGGCTAGAGACAGAGCCCAGGACCTTGTACACATCGGCCACATGCTCTCCCTGCAGCTGCTCACCCAGCCCACGAATGCTACTACAGATTGGACTACAACACACCATTTCTAAGTGAACAACATGGAAATGGTTGTTAGATAAGAGAAAACAATTGTAAAGGCCCCCATATGCATTGCTGGAAAACGTGGGAAGGCAACTCATTACTTTAAAAACTGCTTATATGAAGAATCACATACCTCTCTTGCCACAGTATACACGCTGCATCACGACACAAAGCAAAGTGGACTCTCACGCGACCCTGTCCACACTGTGCTACCTGCGAGCTATCAGCAGGCCTTGTCAATGCTACCAGCCACCGCTGACATCAGAAACAAGAGGAACACACAGCCTCCAACATCTAAACATCTCTGGGTGGACGCACGCAGCGTTTCCTACTGAGCCAAAGCGAGCCACATGTGACTACAGATCTGGCTACCAGTCTGGAGAAACGCAAAGAACCAGAGATGGGCTGGGGTGTGGCTCGGCACTCGAGCACTGTGCAAGGCCCCTGGGTCTTCCCCAGCATGAAAGAGAAAGAAGAAGGGAGGGAGAAGAGGAGAAAGGAAGAGGGGCAGGGCGGACTCAAGCAAGAGGAAAGCACAGCAGTTAAAGACGGGAGAAACAGATTCAAGTACACAAGGGAACTGTCATTAACAAAATTTGGACCACGCTCTGCCCTAGAAGCCACACAAAGTCAGTGAAGACATAGCAACCACAGGCGAAACCCACAGGCACAGTAACGGAAAGGGACAGAAGTGGACAGAAGACACAGCAGGACTGCCGGCTAGAGCGCAGCAGCCAGCTCACAACAGTGTGCCGGGCAGGGGCCACCCAGAGGCCTCCTCCTCGCCTGCTGACCACTGAGTCCACCAGTCTCGCCAAGCCCTCGGCAGGACCTGTGCGGGGTGAGACCCTGTGAGCGAAGCCAGCTATGGGAACAGAGCACCTGCCCGTTGGCTGCTTCCCAACAGGGTGGGAACCGTATTCCCCCAGCCGAGGGGACCAGGAAAGGCATGGCCCACAGGGACCTGTAGATGCTCGCCTTGTCACCGATCCCCAGGAAATAACAGCTCCCAGACAGAAGCACTGGTGCACCAAATGTTTAGGGTGGCAGCACCCAGTGCTGGCGAGAGGTGGCCAGCAGAGGCCTGCAGCTGCGGCCACCTCCACGGGTGGCTTGGTGTTGTGGCCATGTGGCCCACCATCTCTCCTCAGTCTGAGCCCTGTCCTGGGGTGACTAGTCAATCACTGAAAAGAAGCTTGCTGGTAGCCATCTGGAGCCAGCTGGGGGCTGCTATGGGAAGGCTCCCGCCAGGAACTGTGAATGGAGGCATGCCCTCCACCGGGCTGCAGTGACGCCCGCTCGGCTGTGCATGGCTGCCAACGTCGTGGCTGCGTGACTAAGGCGGCACCTACCTGCGCATGACAGCTGTCTGCATTTGACATATGCGCTGACAACATTTGCACCTCGACCAGAACCTGATCTGAACATTTTCAAAAGCAAGGGAGAGGGCCGGGCGGGATGGCTCAATGGTCTAAAGCGCCTACTTGGGAAAGCTTGGGCAGCTTCAGGGACCGCGGTTCGATCCCCGGCACCACATGCTGCGCCAGACCTGCCCTCAAGGTGGGCTGAGCCGGCCATAAAAAGAAATAAACAAACAAGCAAAGGTTCTGAAACAAGAAAAAAAAAAAAAAAAAAAAAAAAAAAAAAAAAAAAAAAAAAAAAGCAAGGGAGAGGATTTTAGCAATGCCAGATATGGGATGTTAAGGGTGTTAAGCTCAGGGTCAGACCCCTGAATTCATTATGCTACTTTCTCAAGGTTTTTAAAAATTAAACTTATTGCCGGGCGTTGTGGCGCACGCCTGTAATCCCAGCACTCGGGAGGCTGAGGCAGGAGGATCAATCATGCAACTTCGAGACCAGCCTGGGCTACAAAAGTGAGCTCAAGGCCAGCCTGAACTGCATAGTGAGACCCTGTCTCAAAAAAAAGACAAAAAAAAAAAAAAAAATTAAACTTATTTTTAACTAGTACATGAAAACATAAACACTGTACGTACTGTAGGGTTAGGCAACTTGCTGTTTTAGCACAGGTATGCAGTGCTGTTTAAATCAGATTAAACGTAGCTATCTCTTTACCATTTCCTAACAATAAAACTTGGAAATTTTCTTGTAGTATTTTAGAATTTGTGCTACATTATTATAACCTACAGCCCTCCTACTATTTATTCTGATAAGACACTGAAAAAATTGCTTCAAAATTAAGGCACAATTTCACATAGTTAAAGGACTGCTCTGAACAGGAGGAACCAGGCGCTATCAGAGCCTTGGCAGAGGGCAGCTTGGGTTAGTGCAGCAGGAGTCAGGGGCAGGCTGGGCTGCCTGTGGGCGCCCTGGAGGCCCAGCTCTAGAGCCCAGGCCTTCTTTAACCTTGTGGTTTCAGCTGGACATCCAGGACTCTGCAGCACGGCCTCACGCCTGGGACTCACGTTCTGCACCCCAGAAGCCTCATTCCTAGTGGAAGGTCAGGGGCGCACCGGGCTGTGATGTTACGCCCCTTCCTCTCTCACCAGCACCCCTAAACCCTGCACTGCAACTGTCACACCTAGCCTGGAAAGTCCTCGCTCACAGTCCAGAGATGGGAACGAGGAGGGGGCAAAGCGCGCAGACACCACCAGGGGGTGAATCCGTCAACAGCAGGATCAGCCCCTCAGTCCGTCTGCCCATCTGTCAGGGCCTCGAACAGCCCACGTCACCCAGGAAGAGCCCACAGCAGCGGCGTCCCCTCCATCGACCTCGAGGTGCCAGCTCCTTCCCGCCCTGGCCGTCCTGAGCGCCTGTGCCCTCCTCCACCCGCCTGCCCACCGTCGACGTGCGCAGCAGCAGCGGGGAGCTGGCCTCAAACTCGCACGTCTTCGGTTGCTCCCAGCTCTCAGCTTCCTCCGCCCCTCGTTCTTGCCGCCTCTGGGCCACGACCACAGCCATGGCAGCCACAGCCAAGGCTCATGGCACGGGCAGCGCCCTCACTCCATGACGCACCACAAAGGGCCCAGAGCTGCTTTCACACGCCCGGCTCACGCAGCTCGCAGCTGCACCTACCATCCTGCTGAGCTGCGGCAGGATGACGCGCAGTGTGAGGACAGCGTTTCCCAGAGGACTCAGTTCCTCTTGGGTGGGCTCTTCCAGGGTGGGCTCCATGGGCTGACCCGTGCTCCCAGGCTCGGCTCCGGAACTCTCCACCCTAACCACCTCTGAAACGCAGAAGAAAGCCAATTTTAGGTCACGGGAGAACTGTGTCTGTTAGGTTCAAACATCCACTGAGAGTCCACTGACAGCCACTGTTCTGGAAAGTTCAGTTTCCCTGCCAGGCATTGTGACCCAGCAGGCTGAGGCAGGAGGACTGTGATAAGGCCAGCCTGGGATGCATGACTGAGTTCAAGACCAGCCTGAATTGTACAAGGAAGCCCCTTCCTATTTCAAAAGGAAAGAGTTCTCAAAATAAAAGTGGTTTCCCTGAAGATAGTGATAGGGCAAGGAGCTCCAGAATGCCAATCGGAGCTGCCTGGCTGACCCTCACCCCCAGGGCCTCACCTCTAAAGCACTAGGTCTGTGGCCTCAGCCACAATTAACTGATCAGCAGCCTCTCCTAGCTGTGCTCCAGCTCCCAACTCTGCTCTCGGGGGTGTCGGCTCTCCTTCCCGCCCCTCTGTAGGCTCTCCCTCTGCCTCCTGCCTTCCGCAGCTCAGGCTCTGAAGGCCTTGCGTAGTCGCTCCCACTGGGGGGCGCTCAGCAAGCTTTACCTGCAGCTCCGTCAGGGCTCTGAGCTGCTTCAGAGGCACCAGGGTCCCCAGGCACGTGCTGGCTCCAGAAGCCAAGATCCTCAGGGAGCTGCGAGCTCAGATCTTCCTCAGTCTCCTGTGGTAAGTGATCATCTGGGGGAGGCAGCATCTCTGTGGGAGAGGTGTTGCTCAGGGCCAGGACCACAGCAGACCTGTCTGCCCACCGCCCACACCCTCAGGACCCTCCCCACGCCCCTCAAAGCTCGATGGGTGAAGGAGTTCCGGCCCTCCCCAGCCCACAGAATAGGTGAGCAAGCTGCACTCCCAGGCTTCCAGGCGCCTTTACCCCTGTGTCATGGGCATCCCCAGGGGCCTGCAGTCAAGACCCCCTAGGCCCGGCAGGTGCACACAAGCAGGAGTGCAGAGGGGGTCCTGGGTGGGGAGACACCCTCTGGGTGTCTCTGTCCCACCTGGGAGGGATATGGGCTCCTAGGCACAGCCTTGGCCTCAAGGAGCAGCCCTAGAGGAAGGCAGCTCCAAACACCACGCTAAAAACAAGACTCGAACCCACAGGGCTCAGCCAGTGTGACCCTCTGGAAGGTCTGGAAGGCAATTTCTTTCCACCCTTCTATTTCATTTGGATTTTGCACTCTTATCCAAGATATAGTCACACTTTTTTTTTTTTTTTTTGAGATAGAGTCTCACTATGTAACCCAACCTGGTCTCAAATTCACAGGGCTCCTCCTGCCTCAGCCTCCTGAGTGCTACAGTTACAGGTGTACAACACCACACTCAGCCAAAATACATCCATTTTGATGAAGGGCAGAAATGTTTTCTGCCCCTGGTTGTCAGAAAATTTAGTTCACTGGGAAGACAGGTTTTCATGCAGCTGGCTGTCTTCCTTTTTTCCACCACACGCTTGGGCTCACACACCCGAGTCCGAAAAGTAGCGGTGACAGAACAGAACCGGGACTGGGGACGTGGATCTATATCCTAGGTAGGGGCCCTGCTAGCTGCCTGGCCTGCCAGCGCCTGACAGCCTGCATCCTGGGTCTGTCTGTGTGGGTTCTTGTTTGTTTCTGGTGCTGGGAATGGAACTCGGAGCTGACAGGCAAAGGGAGGAGCCCCAGGGTCCAGCGGGAGTCACTGGAGCAGGCAACTGCCCCCAGGGGCAGGAAAGATCACGGCACTACAGGTGGCACGGGAGAAGGAACTGGCCAAGGTATCACAGGAAAGCCATGCTGGTCCTTCCTGGTTAGAGAACAGTGATCTTAAGATTAAGAAGCTGTGGGCTGGTGAGATTCCCACGAGTTCGAGGCCAGCCAGAGCTACACAGGTAGTTCAAACTAAACAGCAGGACTCTGTCTCAAAAGGCTAAAGAGAAAGCCATGCGCACTGCTCGGTGAAGATGTCCCCTAACACCACGAGAACTGCTAACAGGCGCCTTTGTATGTTATTTTCTTTTGTTAACCTTTCATCTTCCGTTAGCTTTCTCTGAAGTTTCCTTCTGAAAATGCTAATGGCCTCAAACTATCCTAAGGGAAATCAGAGTAAAAAGTCTCCCTCATGCTCCCACCTGGAAGACAGAAGAGGGGGACACAGACGGTGGGGACATTGGGCCTCCTCCCGTAGCTGCCTGGCTCCACCGGCTAGGAGTCAGGCAGGACTCTACCTGGTGTGGGATCCATCCGGCCTTCCTCCAGTGCCGGGGCTGTGGCCAGCAGAAGGTGCTCTTTCTCAGCCAAGTATCTGTACCGGACGTAGTAGATCAGGTCCTGGACGTCGTCCAGCACAGCATACTCCTCCAGCTTGCTACTTTCGTGTGGCCCCAGGCCTCTGCTTTCCATCAAGCGGCTGTCCAGCATTTTCTCTGCTGCACTCAGAATCTGGGACTCGGAGGTCCAGAAGACTTTGTCCAGCACCTTGTCTGCATTGTAGGGCAGGCTCTCCTGCTGTGCAGCCCTCAGCTTGAAGAACATGTCCTGCAGCATGGCTTCCAGCGTGCCGGCATCAAGGTACTTCAGGAAGCGCTGCCAGGTGTGCTGGTCTCTGAAGAAGCTGCGGACGATGGGCCAGTCCTCGCCACCACCATCGAGCCCTGGCTCCAGCCCAGCATGGGGATGCCCCCAGGACGGGCCCTCATCTTCCAGGTGTGCAGAAGTGGGCTCCAAGTGCCCCATGTCCCCTGCCTCCTCAGAGAGCTCCCCTGAGAACCCCTCCACAGACCCTGAGCTGTCCCCGTCCAGTCCCACACCCCCTGGGCCATCCTCTGGCAGCGCCACGCCCAGCCCTGGCCAAGGGCCTTTGTCCTGGCCTGCAGCTCCGCTCCACTGTGACTCGGCCTGGGCTCTGTCCCTGGCCTGTGCCGGGGGCCTTTGGTCCTCGGCGCCCACCTCTGCACTGCCCAGCCCTGGGCTGCCTTCCTCTCCCGCTGCAGTAGCGGTCACAAACATCCCATTCGGTTGTTGGTTTTCTTTGGTTCCTGGATCAGGATGAATGGCTCCTACAGGTGCTTCCTTGGAGCCTCCAGGGGCCACGTGGGGCTTCCGGCCCCAGAACTGGGGGGTGTCTTGAGACTGCTTTGCACTTGCGGCATTTTCATCCTCCAGCAGCTCTTCCTCCCCCTCCTCCTCCTCCTCCTTTTCCTCTTCCTCCCCCTCCTCCTCCTCCTCCTTTTCCTTTTCCTCCCCCTCTGTCTCCTCAGCTGGGGAGCCTGGAGCAGCTGCTGAGCCCTGCTGTGGGCTCCTCTCCTCTGCCCCCGGCTCTGTCGGGGCCTGGCCCAAGAGCGAGTCCGAGTCTAGAGCTGACTCTGTCTTTCCAGCCCCCCGGTAATCCCCATCTTTCTGCAGTGGCTGGGAAAGATTTCCTCCTAGGGCTGTGACCTCCTCCTCCGATTTTCCTGACAAACCTGCAGCAGCTAGAGAAGAAAACTGATGTTGCTCTTGGGCTTTCAGAGCTGGCTCTTGGGTATGCTCCCCTTGAGGGTGCTGTGCTACACTGGGGGGCAGGTCGGGCCTCCTAGCTGAGCCCTCTGCAGTGGGCACACCGGCCAGGGATGCGCTGTGGTGTGGATCATCCTCAGACGGCAGCTCGGCCCTGGAGAGCTCCTGCCCAGGCTCCCTGCCTGGCCCACCGCCTGCAGCTTTCTGCACCTTGCTGCTTTCTGAGCCGTTCTGGGAGCCATCTGCCCAAATCTCCACTCCAGGTCCTCCTTCCTGGAGTACATCCTTTGTGACATGAATGCCTGCTTCCTGAGAGTCACCATCTCGGCTCTCTAAGGCTGGTGGAAAATCGTCTCTGCCCTTCCCAGCAGCAGGCACAGTGCTCTGCCCATCCACTCCCTCTGGCCTCACACCCTCCAACTGGGCCTTATCTTGCACTAGGGCCACTGGAGACTCCTGTACTTCCCTGCCTTCTTCTTTATCAGGAGGTTCTGTGTCCACTCCTGGGTTGTTTTCATCACTTGTTTTGAAGACTTCTACAAAAAAATCACCTGCAGTTTCAGAGTCAAAAGAACCTGCTGGTGTGTGTGGCCTCCTCGGCTTGTTCTCTGTGCCTGTGGCTCTGTCACCTTCCTTTTCTTCCTCTGAGTCCGAAGCCCCCAGGTCCGACACCCTGGGCCTGCCATCGCCTCCCGCAACAACGGAGAAGAAAGTGTCCCCCCAGGTGGTCACTATGTTCTTATCACCAGTTCCCATGCCAGGGGGAAGGGCCACTGAGACTTTGCCCTCCCCCTTCTCCTCCGAGCTCCGAGCCTCTTCTGCTGAGGACTTCTCTGGCCCAGTTCCTTCCACAGGGCCTGGCTCTTCTGAGTCACTGAAGGTCAGGAGCGGTAGCTCCTCCAAGCCGCTGCCATTCACCTCCTCGCCCTCCATGGTGTAAGACTCGGAGTCCAGCGCCCCGTCGAAGTCCTCTTCCGGGGAGGTCACCAGGCCTGTAGTCTCATCATCGGACACCATGACATCTGCAGTGGAGCCAAACTTAGTCTTCAAGTCAAGAGTCATTTCTTTCTTCAGGAACTTGTAAGCACCCATCTTTTGCTCACTGGAGGCCTGGGGATGCCGACCCGTTCTGTTGCCCTCACCTTCTGGCACTTTGCGTTTGTCTTGAAACATTTCTTCAAAGGCCTTTGAGGGAGGGCCCTCTGCTGAGGCTGGGGCTGGGGCTGGGCCCGGGTCTGGGGGTGGCTGGGGCTCCCTGAGCTCCTGGGTACCTCCCTCCACATCACGGTCTGTGGGCCCAGGCTTCTCTCCCCTGGGAGGTGTTTCATTAGCAGAGCCTTCTGCAGAATCTCCAGTTAGAGAATCATGCAATTCCAAAAACCCTAAGAGTTCTTCTACATCATAACTGGCAAATTCATCTCTTCCCCCATCAAAACAGACAAAGTCTGTCTCCTGAAAAGGAAAGGGAAATGTTAGTGTCATTGACCACATGTCACAGAGCAGCTCTTACCTATGCTGGTGACAGACAGCACCCTACACCCAGCCCTGGTGCTGCGGGACCGGGGCAACCATGGCCATGGCTGTTCTTGGGCAGCAGTCAGAAGCCACTGTCCACCACAGCCACACCTGCCCTGCCCTTCCCATGCCCTCCCTTCCTCGGGGAGCGAATCTCACTCCCATGGCTGCAGACTTCTCTGTCCCTCCATGCCACTGGCTTCCTGGGAACCACGTCCCCTGGCTCGGCCCCCAGGTAGCTGGCTCAATCTGTGGCTGAGTAAACCTCCCTCTCTACGGACTGCAGTACAGAAAGCCCATTATGTTTACTTATTTTACCAAAGCATGAGCCATGTTTTCTAAAAAGCATAATGAATAAAAATGGGGACATCTTGGTCTCCGTCCGCCTGACTCCTGCTCTCAGTCTGTTCTGAGCACAGATGGAGGAAGGGGGTGACATTCATTAGGTTTCCCAGCTCCTCACAGCCACGCCTCACATCCAGGAGAAGCAGAGACTGGGCGCCCTCACGCTGTGCTGCTCTGTCCCTCGGTCAGGCAGTGGCACCTTCTGCCAGGCTCGGCCTGTAGGATGCTTGCTGCCTATTTTCTCTTGGACATGGAGATATGCTCAGGGCCACTTTCTCAGCATCAAAGGAAGTGTGTTCAGCATGGGGCAGAGGCCGGAGCAGGTAAAGTCTCTGTTACCTTGTCCTGCTGTCTCCTGTGCGCCTCCCAGGCCATCTCTCAGTAACAGGGAGGCCAAGGAGTGACCTGACAACCCATGGGCAACAGCTCTGACTTCATCTAGTGACTGCTCTGTCCCCCAGCACATGTACTCTGAAGCCACACAAGGGCCACCCAAGGTGGCTCCGAAGGGTTGATGTCCCTTAGTGCAAAATGTAGACCTCCAGGAAACAGTCCGCTGGGATCAAGATCCCAGGACCCCAAATCCTGTGAAGTTAAGGCCTCAGAGACGTTGGAGGGGGGGTGTTGGCTGCAGGAGTGACTGGTACCTGCTCATCACCGTCAGCAGGCTCTGAACCTCGTTCCACAGGCTCCCTTCGCCAAACCAGTGACAGAACGACAGCCCCGTCAGTCACTGTCCCATAAGAAATTTGCATTTCTATCTCACTCTTAATCAAAATACAGCTTGATTATTTATCCTTATCACTGTACACTGAAGATGTGTAATAGCAGACAATGAGTACTACGTTTAGTTATATTCAATGTACTTTAAAAATGAAATTATCTCCACCTTACATTTAATAACTAGGCACAAAGGTGTAAAACCTTTAACTTTCACACACACAAAACAGCACAGAAAAGCCCCATACATGAATATCCAGCCTACCAGATATTTGCTTCCTATGTTAGCAAAAAATCAGATTATATGTCCTCCTATAAATGCTTTTCAAACTTTGCTCATTTTACAGGTAGTCTGACTCCAAATTAAAATCTGCCATATATGTTACACTGTTTTTTCTTCAACTAAAAGACTTGCAAAAAAAAAAAAAAAATTAACTGAAACATAATTGAGAAACTCATAAGCCAGTTTATAACTGACAGCAAAACCAAAGCCCCCAACTTACATCTGCTGGGACTTGTAACTCCTCTGTGGTGTACTCAAAGTCTACCTTGATCAAATCCTTTGGGAAATACCCAAAATCACGCCCAACCTGTATGGAAAAAAAAGAAAAATGGCAAAAGGGAAAAATAGCAATCAAATTCTGTGTAAGGAATATAAATGAGAAGCTTCTTAGAAATGACAAGAAATAAGCAGATACAAACAGATAAGTGCATAGCTAGAACCAAGAGCTAGACCACTGCCTTATTATAACGAGGTTACATTCCAACCAAATAAAGTGCAGAACACTGTTATGTGGTTCTAAAGTCAATAAAGTTTTCTGTATACTTAGCTTAATTTTACTCACAGAGAGCATAAAGTTAGATTTTGGAAGAAAACAAAAGCTCTGCCTAGGAGATAACTGTGCACTACATGATTATTTATTTATTTATTTATTTATTTTGTCTTTTTTGAGACAGGGTCTCGTTATGCCGTTCAGGCTGGCCTTGAGCTCACTTTTGTAGCCCAGGCTGGTCTCAAACTCGCACCAATCCTCCTGCCTCAGCCTCCCGAGTGCTGGGATTATAGGCCTGAACCACAACGCCTGGCATTGTACTACATGATTAAAACAACACCAATCAAAGCTCATTAGAAACACAGCCCCAAATAATTTCCAGCAGGAATGGACCCGAACATGTCACAGAACTGCTAATAAGCTAATGCATGATAGGGTTGCATAAACTAACACACAGCAGCCATGAAAATGAACGAGTGAACAGTTTCTGAAATGCATGGCCGTTATATCGAATGGCCTCTGTTGACACATGCTATCCTAGCTTTCTAAGAAACTACAATAGGGAGAACATAAATTTACAATGTAATACATACCACGCTTCAGAATGATGCAAAATAAATCCTGTATAGAACAAAATCCCTTTACTTTTCATACCAACAGGTAAGCTATAGACCAGATGTGTCTTAAAGTGTCCCTGAGACCCACACTGCAGGCTTCGAGGGAGTCAAAGGCCTCCTTTCCCATCATTAAAGAAGATACCCAAACAAAATGCACAAAACAATTCCTAACCCTAAAATATGCAGTTGCAAGGTGGGTTCCTGCTCTATCTAGAACTCATCTGAAAGCTATGTTGGTAGAATTCTGCCACGAAGATTACATATAGCCGGGCAATTAAAAGCTGTGTTACTAGCAGATAAAATCTGAAACCATAGGAAACAGATTGCAGAATAAAAACTAAGAACCAGAAATGAGAACCCACTGAAAACCTAAGAGAAACTTCATCTCCCAGGAATAGGAGCCATGATGGGCTGGGAAGATAGCTTCGTGGCACAAGTGCCTGCCTGACAAGTGCTAGTTCATGAGTTCAAGCCCCAGTTCCACCAAAAAAAAAAAAAAAAAAGCCACGAAGTGAGAGGGGCTGGAGGGGAAAGACCCCATTCTTTCTGGGGAAAACTCTGTAAGGCCAAGTCAGGATAAGGAAAGAAGGCAGAGATACATGGAGAAAGGACACACATCTGTCTTTGCTTAATCTTTGCCACGGAGCCCTTGGGTTATATAAAGCTCCATGATTACACATGGGTGCTTCCACATTTCTTACAATCTGATAAAAAAAAAAAAGGTGCAGAACCATGGGACTGCACGACAGGGAGGGTTTCCAGGTCTAATTTTGCTACTATGCACCTCCCCAGCTGAGCACTGCTGATCTGACGTGAGGGGTGCTGCTGCAGGGAGCAGACTCCACAGGCAGCCTCCTCAGTGCATGTGAGCAAGCACCACTGCTGGAAGGAAAGGAGAGAGGGCCCTGCCCTTCCCCAGGCTTGGATTCCAGTCCCTTAGTGGCACCCAGCTGGCCACAGCACAAAGTACCCCTGGGCAATGCCAACAGAAGGCTGAACACAGGCTGCGAGCACAGAGCCTCTGGCCAGAGCTGAGCACACAGCTCCCTAAGAGGGCAGGACCAGCACTGGTTTGACGGGGAGGCAGGCTTCTAGAGGTGAGTACCATAAGGAGCCACACTGTGTCAGGAGGAAATGTAAGTCCGGCTCTGTTACCAAAAACTCAAGGATTAGGAAGGAGAAAGCTATTAACTGCTGTGTGGGAATGCAGTGCTCAGAGCCCTTATCAGGACCTGTCTGCGAAACGCTGCTCCTGACCATGTGGCCAGCTGAGATTCTCCCCGCGGACTCTGGTGTATAACAACTTAAACCTATTTGTGCTGTGTGCTTTCTCAACCTTATTTTCTGCTGCTTGCTTGGTGTTTTACTGAGGGTGAGAATTGTCAGGGTCAGGATGGACAGTGTCTTAAGCTGGAACAACTTGAAGGCCAGCAAGCACCCTGGCTCCTAGCGGACATAAATGGTCCACCTATCCCACTTTGTGAAATGAAAAGGACAGGACTTAGGATTCTACATCTGTTGGGCATGGTGCTGCAGGCCTGTCACGGCAGTATGCGGGAGGTTGAGGCAGGACAGTCTCTGTGTGCCGGGCGTGGTGGCGCACGCCTGTAATCCCAGCACTCGGGAGGCTGAGGCAGGAGGATCGGTGAGAGTTCGAGACCAGCCTGAGCTACAAAACTGAGCTCAAGGCCAGCCTGAACTGTTCAGCGAGACCCTGTCTCAAAGAGAGAGAGAGAGAGAAAAAAAAAGGACAGTCTCTTTGAGTTCAAGGCCAGCCTGAACTGCATAGTGAGACTCTGTACCTTCTGCCTCACCCAAAAGATTCTCTATGTCACTCATAGTAAATCCCCACATAAAAACTACCAAAGCACCATGTACTCATTAGCTTCCTTGTCTGATTTTAGCACACTCACTAAATGGGCTAGGACAGAACTCCTAGGGGACCTATAGGCATGATGTGGCTGCAAGACAAATGAAAGGTCACCCAGAAATTGCAATTAAAGAAATGGACAGTGCCGGGCATGGTGGCGCACGCCTGTAATCCCAGTACTCAGGAGGCTGAGGCAGGAGAATCAGTGCGAGTTCGAGACCAGCCTGGGCTACAAAAGTGAGCTCAAGGCCAGCCTGAACTGCATAGCGAGACCCTGTCTCAAAAAGACAAAAAAAAAAAAAAAAAGAAAAGAAATGGATAGGGCAGCACAGGTGGACAAAAAGACTTGTGAAGTCAGCTTGTGTTAGGGTTTGTGTCTAGTTGTCCCCCCAAAGCCTCAGGCAGTCATGGGTCAGGGACTGCTAGAGTTTGAGACTGACTCATGATCCACTGGAATTATGTGTCTTCATACTGCTGGGATGATGGGTATGGCCTGAAGTGGATAGCCTGAGGCAGAGAGCCTGGACATAACATAACAGGGACAGAGAAACAGACTCTCTCTGTTGCTCTCTGTTAACCATTGCCGTTGTTCTGTGCCATGGACTGTTAGCCTCTGCCTTGGAGACAACCAGGTATGGACTGAAACCTCCAGTAACTGTGGGCTGAATATGCCTTTCCTTCTTTCATTTTGGGTGTTGGGGATTTGTCCCAGCAACGAGAGAAGAGTAACTGAGACAGCTTGGACCTTGCATGGCCCAGCCACTCTGCTGTGAAGCTCACAGTTTACGTCCACCACTAGCGGATCCTTCATATTTGAAGGAAGCAGTGGAATGAAGACTTTTTACCACTTCAACTTTTCTTTTCTCTGGAGCAGCCCTGACCTCATGCTAAAGGGTCTGAGTCAGAATCGATTCTGTTCAGTGTCAGAAACCTGCGCTGGTTCAGACCCGGGGCATGCTGGGAACAAAGGACCACCTTGTCTTCAATGATGCCACGGATTAACTCAAAGACCCCAAGAAAACAGTCACCTAAATCTACATTGCTCAACAACTCTATCAGAGGAAGAACATAAAACACAGCCAAGTTTTACTTACAATTCCAGCCCAAACTTCAGGCGAAACGCCTGCCAGTTTGTAGTAGACATATACAGAATCACCTCTTTTAAAATTCACAAAGCGACAATCCGGACCAGTGAAATCTCCGAGAGCTTCACCCCGGGCCATTAACACTGTTATCAGGAAGGACAGAAAAGAAAAAACGACATGGATCACAAGTCAGCTTTCATGGTGTCCATTGACTTACCAGGAAGTATAAAGGTCCCACTGGAAACAAGAGAGGCTTCCCCCTGCTCTGCAGTTGCTTCCAGATTGCGTGCCAGAAGCCTGTGACACCCTCTGTGCTTTATTGCTGGGGGCCACAACATTCCCACAGTTAGACTAGAGGATGTTAAGTGCCTCTGTATTTCCTCAGGCTGGTGCTAAGAACCAGGGCAGGACCAAGAAAAAGGCCTGGCATCCTCTTCCAGGCTAAGCCTCAGATTCTTCGTTGTCATCACCATAAAAAGCTTCATCTGCACGTGCAGGGGACACTTCCTGAGTCGAGCGGGCACAGCACAGGTAGAGCGCACAGCAATCCGGAAGAGCGTCTGCAGCATACCCTTCCCTGGGGGCAGTTAGGCCCTGCCTCCCAGGCCTGCTCTAAAGGCAGCAAACCAGGCAGCAGCCTGGGCAGCCCAGGTGTCTCCAGACTGGATCAGGGCAAGCCACCCAGAGGACAGCGCTGCCTCTTGCGAATCCCATTGCATCACCAGGCAATGTTTACTCAGAGCAAATAATGTTGATTGTACTCACCATTAGGAAGGCTCCAAAACCAAAACGACCCTTTTTATGTTTCCTTACAAGCAAAATTAAAAGCAGACCCTTCATGTAGCAGGGCCTAGCTATAATAGGTTAAGCAGTGCCATTCTGCTTAGAATGTTACCTAGAAACCTAGAGAAGCAGTATTTGTTGTTGTTGTTGACAAAGTGCAGTTTCTGATGTAAGATGAAATGGACCTTAAACACACAGAGATAGCAAAAACAAGGCAGATATGGAAATAACACATTTCTAAAAGCCAACAGGCAATAAAATGTACAAATATTATTTTCCTAGAAAACATAATTTGTTCAATTTTTTTTATTTTTTATTTTAATTTTTATTTTAATTTTGTCTTTTTGAGACACGGTCTCACTATGCAGTTGAGGCTGGCCTTGAGCTCACTTTTGTAGCCCAGGCTGGTCTCGAACTCGCACTGATCCTCCTGCCTCAGCTTCCCGAGTGCTGGGATTACAGGCATGTGCCACCATGCCCAGCTAATTTGTTCAATATTATCCAGTATTAAAATATGTACTTGAACAAATGTGTGAATGTCAAGCAGGTAGTTTGCTTTTAGAAGCTCATGTATGATCATTTTGTGACTGGTTGGCACCATAACTCACAGCTAATCAAGTGGGGTGGTCAGGCTGAGGTGCTAGGCAGAGAAAAGTTGGGGTGCTACCAGATTTAGAAATGACAGTGTTTCTTGGGCCCCTTGGATCACTGGGGACTTGTAGTCCCTTAGCAGATTGCGATAGGATAGGCACTATCTGAAAAGGATATGGGGTATGGTGCATGCACACTGTACACACACACACACACACACACTTCACACTTGGCCCAGGCTCTCTCTGCTCCTGGGGCCTGTCCTGACTGAGCCCTTTCAGCCCGTGTCACAGGCCTGTCCTCCAGCAGCAGCCTGAGCACTGAACAGATTCGGGTTGTGCCTGTCAAGGTGACTTTCTTTGAGGAGTCAGTCAGGACAGTGAAAATGCTGCCATACAGCTGCTGGCTTTCTGCAAAAGCCTGCAGGGCATACATAACATGGTGGCGGATGCCACCCACAGGGCTCAGGTATCTCTGCCCTCTGGTTTGCACCAGCAATGGCATCAATAACTTAGCCCCATTGCACTGACTTCCTTATTCCTTGGTGGCAGTGCACTGGGAATCTAACTCAGGACCTTATGCTTGCCAGGCAGGTGCTTCTGGCACTGATCTATCTCCCAGGCCCTAAACATGCAAATTATGAAATTTGTTTTTGGTAACACAATTTGAATGTAAAAGCTAAACTGCAGGTTTCTTGCCCTTTTACATATGGATATTCTGTATGAATTCATGAACATCACTCTCCGTGGTTTTCAACGTTACTGGAGACCAGGCTGCCTGGACCAGTGACCCAGAGGGACAGATTAGAGTAGCCAGCTCCAAGGCCACTTGGCTGGAGACCCTGAGATGGAGCACAATGGTGACTGTAATGACCTCTTCCTCTAAGTGGAAAGCCCTCTGCTGCCCTCCCCACCGGCTTGGGCCTTCCTAGCCGGTTGCCGGGAGGCATCCATGCAACACACCAGGACTGAGGCCAGTATAATGGGTCCCTCAGAACTGTGCGCATGTCAAGATTCTGGGCTCGGGCCGGCCGGATGGCTCAGTGGTCTAAAGCGCCTGCTTGGGGGAAGCTTGGGTGGGCTTCAGGGACCGCAGTTCGATCCCTGGCACCACATGCTGCGCCAGCCCTGCCCTCGGGGTGGGCTGAGCCAGCCATAAAAATGAGTGAACTGGGGCCGGCGGGATAGCTCAATGGTCTAAAGCACCTGCTTGGAGAAGCTTGGGCGGCTTCAGGGACTGTGGTTCGATCCCTGGCACCACATGCTGCGCCAGCCCTGCCCTCGGGGTGGGCTGAGCTGGCCATAAAAATGAGTGAATAAACAAACAAAAGGTTCTGAAACAAGAAAAAAAAATTAAAAAAATAAAAATTAAAAAAATAATGAGTGAATAAAGGTTCTGAAACAAGAATAAAAATAATAAATAAAATAAAAAATTCTTTAAAAAAAAAAGAGATTCTGGGCTGGTTCAGATCCTTAACTCTGGACAGGGGTCAGCACAGCCCAAATCCCAAAGGGGGCTGCAGGGAAGTAGCCCACAGCCCCTGCCCATGGCCCTGGATAGGGCTTCTTCACCCACCTAGTGCTGGCTGTCCTAAGGGGACCCGGCTGCCCCTGTGAACTCTGTCCCCATCGCTCCGAACCAGGCAGAGGAAAAACGCCCGCGACAAGTGAGGCAGAGCCCAGGAATTGGGGTGGGGGTCACGGGTTCAGGGTCACCCTCCTGGGACTCCCAGTCACGTCGTGATTCCCCGAACCTCCTCGATCCTCGGCCTCCGGATATCCCTGCCGCCCCACGTTTCCAGGGCCCCCGCGATCTCTTGTACCCGGTGGCTCTTCGGCCCCCCGCCGTCCCCTAAGACTCCCGTGATCTGCCAGGCCCCCGCGATCCCCTGTGGTCCTCACTCCCCCTGCAATTCCTGCGATCTCCCTGGTCCTCGCAATCCTCCGTCGTCCTCACGATGCCTCGCGATTCCCTAGGAACCACCGCGACCTCTCTTGGCCCTTACAATCTCCCGCGATCCTCCCTAACCTCCGCGACCCCGGCCTCCGCTCGCACTCACTGCTGCATTCGGGGTCAGCGCAACGCTTAAACTCCGAGAGGCGGCGGTCGAGGCCTGGGGACGACTGTCCTCGTACCCATCCGGGCGGCGCAGGCAGCAGCAGCGACAGCAACAGCGACAGCAGAAGCGTCCGCCCCGTAGCCATGTTGCGGTTCCGCTCGCACGGCTGGGGGCTGGGGACACGTCAGCTGCGTGGAGACGCTCCGCCTCCGCTGCCTTGGCAACCGCGCGCGCCCCGCCCTCCGCTCCGACGCAGCCGCGTGGCTGTCCCTACTGGCCACCACCCTGCGCTCGCGGTAGACTTGAGGACCAAGGGCGCGGGAAAGGGGGATGGCCAGGACCTCAGGCCTGCCCAAGGGGGTTCTTGCTCGGAGGATGCCGCTGACGCCTAGACGCCCGGGAAGCAGAGCTGGGAGCTCAGGCCAGCGCGCAGCTAGCGTTGAGTGCTTTCTTTGTGCCCGGCAGTGCTCCCCCGAGGACCGCAGATTCCCACAGTAGGTCCCCCGAGAGGGATAGTATTGGGACGCCCGCCCTTAAAACGGCGGGGCAGGGAGCCGAGATTCTGTCAAGCGGCAAACAAACCTTGTGCTTTTTTTCTGACCAGGAGAGGAAAATCTGATTTAAATGACCATGTAACTGAATTATATATTGATTCACTTTAATTTTTTTCTTCTGAAGCAGGAGGTAATTGTCTGCGACCAGCCCATCAGTTGGTCTCCCAGAGTAGCTGGGCTCTGTAAAAGCCAGAGAAATCCTGAGGCCCCCGCGCTGTCCACAGGGCTGCATCTGGAGACGATGGTGGGAAATGTCAGTCTGCTGGGGCCACCCGAGGTCTCTCCTCCAGCGGAACTCTGGTGCTGTGTGCAGGACCACGCTAGGGCCGGGCAGACTGTCGTTCTTCACTTTTTCAGCGTGCATGGATGCACTGCAGGGCAGGCATCTCTGATTTACGACTTACGTAGAAAAACTTTTCTCTCAAACCTTGCAGTGTTCACCTTCCCAACCGCAGCAGTAGGAAGAGCAGTGTAATTCTTGTTGCCCAGGTCAGGACTTACTGACCAGCCTTGACCTCGCTTCCCTCACACCCCACATCCAGTGTCTTTATTTCTAGTAGACATACTGATAATGGACCCACCAAACATCATGCATATAAAGTATGCAGTCCGGTAAGTCTTTTTTTTTTTTTTTGTCTTTTTAAGACAGGGTCTCGTTATGCAGTTCAGGCTGACCTTGAGCCCAGGTTGGTCTCGAACTCGCACCAATTCTCCTGCCTCAGCCTCCCAAGTGCTGGGATTACAGGCGTGCGCCACCTTGCCCAGCCGGGTAAGTCTTGACATAACATCATGCCCAGGAGATCCTGGTCAGCCAACCCATCCCTCAAGGACCTCCGTGTCTTTGTAATCCCTCTACTTGGCAAAGAGTTGTGGAGTCTCAGAGGTTCTCAACCTGTGGGTCATGACCCCAGCGGGGGTTGAACAACCAAGACACAGGGGTCGCCTAAAGTCATCTGAAAATGTTATTTGTTTGGAATTACAGTTTTGAAGTAGCCACCAAAATTCTTTTTTAGTTTGAGGTCACTGCAACATGAGGAACTGTATTGCGGGATCACGGCATTGGATAGGTTGAGAGCCGCTGCTCTAACAGCGTCACAGCATCATTAGATTGTTTTGGACTATCCGTGCTTTCTAATGTGGGCATTCAAAGCTATAATCTTCTGTCTTGGTGCAACATTTATTTTGCTCCCTAGGTTCTAATATGTTGTACTAACATTGGTATTAGAAATTATAGTGTTAGCCGGGCGTGGTGGCGCACGCCTGTAATCCTACCACTCGGGAGGCTGAGGCAGGAGGATCAGTGCGAGTTCGAGACCAGCCTGGGCTACAGAAGTGAGCTTAAGGCCAGCCTGAACTGCACACTGAGACCTTGTCTCAAAAAGACAAAAAAAAAAAAAAAAAAAAGAAATTATAGTGTTAATTATTAGCATTAACAGTAGAAACTGTAATTTTAGTCTTATTTCTTCTATGATCCATTGATTAATCAAGAGTGTATTATTTTCTTTTATTTCTTATTTTTTAGTAAGGGTCTGCAAGGTCTCAAAACTTACATCGCACTCGTAGCGATCTGCCTGTGTTCAGCCTGCTAAGTGCTAGGATTACAGGTGCATGCCACCACACCCAGTCTCAATTGCTGTCTCAGTGCTGGCCCGGGGGTGGGGCCAACATGGCGTGCGGGCGATCAAACCCTGGCCACTGCGTCTGTCTAAGTAGGTGCTTTAATCTACTGAGCTATTTGGCCTGAGTGTATTACTTAATTTTCATAGGATAAAGACCTTCCTTGACACCCTGAATAAGGGAAGCCCTGCCGACAAGCTTGGTGCCTGTCCCCTGTTATATTGTTTTCAGACCTCTTGCCTCTTGCCTTATATGTGTTTACCTGTTGGCTTGTGCCACACCCAAGTCAAAGCAAACTCCTTCGCAGCAGAAGTCATGTCCATCGCTGCTACACCATGCCGCGGGGAGGTCTGCAGGGTGCCAGGTACTTAAGCAGTTGCTGGATGCGCCCACTGCCCCTTGAGTACCATCAGCACAGCACACTGTTAGGTTAAACCAAGATCCTGGATACAAACAGCGTCCAGAGGAAAAGCACCAGGAGTAAGGATGTGACATGTGCCCCCTCGGTGGCCTCCCCAACACCTGGAGCAGCCCCGTGTGCTCACCTGGACTAGGAATGGAGGAGGGGAAAAATCTCACTGTACTTTTTTTCATACTGGAAAAAAAGTTCCTGAGTTTGATCCCTGGTGCCACAAACTGGGCATGGTGGCATACACCTGTAATTCCAGTGCCAGTGAGTGTTACGGTTTGTGTGTAGTCTTGTCAAAATCTCATGAGATTATGAAGCAGACTGCTAGAGTTTATGATTAATTCATGATCCAGTGCTGGGGTTAGGGGTGTGAGTGCTACACTCAGCCAGAGGCAGACAGCCTGAATGTAACATGAGGGAGACAGACTGATTTTAATTGGACCTGGGTTCGAACCTGTGACCTTGTGTTTGCCCAGCAGGCACTTGTGCCACAGAGCTAACTCCCCAGCCCCAAGGGGAACAGACTTTCTGCTGCAGTTGCTGAATGGCAGTGCAGCTGCCCCTCCCTTTCGCTCTTACTGCTTTGCTGTTTTCCACAGCCATGAACTGCTGCCCTCTGCCACATGCTGGTCTGCCTTGGAGCCGGCTGAGTATGGACTGAAGCTTCCACTACCTGTGCTCAATAAACCTTTCTTTCCTTAATGTTGAGTGTTGGGTATTTTGTCCCACCAAGGAGAGAAAAGTAACTGAGACGGGGGAGGCTGAGATGGGAGGTCACTACGAGTCTGAACTATGTAGTGAGACTGTTTCATAAAAGTTAAAAAAAAAAACAAAATAAAAAAGTAAATGGAAAGTAATTTTAGTTTTTCTTTCTTCCACTTAGAATAAAATGAATGATGGGCCTGTGAGATAGCTCAGTGGTCTAAAGCACCTACTTAGGCAACCTTAGGCAACTGCAGGGACTTTGGTTTGATCCCCTGCACCACATGCTGTGCCAGCCCCACCCCAGGGCAGGCTGAGCTGGCCATAACATGAATAAAGTTAAAAAAAAAATGAATTTAAAAAAATGAATAATGGCCGGGCGTGGTGGCTCACGCCTGTAATCCCAGCACTTGGGAGGCTGAGGCAGGAGGATTGGTGTGAGTTCGAGACCAACCTGGGCTACAAAAGTGAGCTCAAGGCCAGCCTCAACTGGGCTACAAAAGTGAGCTCAAGGCCAGCCTCAACTGCATAACGAGACCCTGTCTCAAAAAGACAAAAAAAAAAAAAAAAAAAAAAAAAAAAAAAAAAAAAAAAAAAAAAAAAAAAAAAAAAAAATTAAAAAAAAAAAAAGAATAATGATTCGTGGAAAAAAACAACAGAAAAAGGACCTAATTGAATATTACTGTACAGGTATTTCTGTTGAATTAGTGGTAGAAATCCTTTTATATTTGGGCTAAAGAACTGACTTAATAGTTTGCAGAGTTTGGAAGGTGTTTTTTTTTTTGGAAGGTTTTGATTATTTGTGTGCATTCTT
>PVJA010005297.1:41214-80074 GCA_004027025.1 Myocastor coypus | reverse complement strand
TTTTCCTGGAGAACTTGAAGCACTCTGCTCCATGCTCTTCTTGACTTCATGGTTTGTGAAGAGAAGTCTGCTGTTATTCTGATGGGTTTTCCTTTAAATGTGATTTGTTTCTTTTCTCTAGCAGCTTTTAGTATACTATTCTTCTGTTGAATTTCTGGAATCTTGATTATTATATGTCTGGATGTGTTGTAGTTGGGTTGATGCTATTTGGGGTTCTCTATGCTTCAGGTATGTGTATGTCCCATTGTTTTTTCATATTTGGGAAGTTTTCTGCTATTACTTTTCCCAATGCTCTTTTTATATCCTTTGTATTGACTCCTTCTTTCTCTTTGCTTCTTATTAATCTCACATTGTTTACTTTTCCATCATCTTGCAGATGTTGCAGTATTTTTTCCTGCATCCTAGTTGTTTTTAAGAGATCCTTTCTTGTCTTTTCACGAGCTGTAATGGTGTCTTCAAGTTCTGAAATTCTGTCTTCACTTTGGTTCATATGGTTTTGCTAGCTTGTGATTGAGATTTTATTTTCTTGTATATCTCTTTCAAACTGTTTCATGCGATGTATTTCTTTCTTATATTGTTCACTCAGGGAGTCCATTATTTTTCTATTGTCTAATGTTTTATTAATGTCTTCTTTAATAGTAGTAAAGTCTCTCATTATAGTTATCCTCTCTCTAATTCAGAGATTCTTTCTGCTCTGTTATCCTCTGTACCTTTTTGTAGTTGTTCACCTACTTTGGATGCTATTGGTTTAGACATGTCTTTTTTAACTTCAGTGGTTATTTTTGTCCTGATTTTCTCTATACATTTCTGCAGTTGTTTTTCCACTTCATAGTCTATTTTTTCATACATTTCTTTTTTTACTTGATATGTTATCTCTGAGTTGCTCTATAGATTTCTGCACTTGTCTGTCTACCTCAGAAGCTATCGGTTCAGAGATTTCATCTGCATGATTCTCATTTTCTTGTAGGGTAGTGTCTCCTGTATCTGTTACAGGTGGGTTCAGGATGTGAAATTGCATTTTGCTCCTTGTCTGTATCATTCTGTATATCAGTGACCTTTGGTGCAGGTCTCGTGCCCACTGGTTAGTGGTTCAGTCTGGGTTGCTAGGTCAGATGAGCTGCTTTTAGCCCTGGGGAGGGAGGTTTCACTCACCTGGGGTGCCTCGCTGCTGGGTAGGCTAAGCTTGCATCGAGCCTGAGGTCTGACTCAGGTGGTTGGCCTGATGCTGGACAGGCTATTCTTGTATCTGGCTGAATATCTGAGTCACATGTTGGGCCTAGCTTCTGGGTCGGCTGCTTTCACAGTGGGCTGGAGTAGGTCTATTATGGCGGGTGGGACAGAGACATCTGGCATGAGGGCCAGAATACTCAAGCGAGCGGGTTGGAGTGTTCAGGCAAGTGGTCCTGAGATGTCTGGCGGGCGGGCCTGAGATGTTTGGCAGGTGGGCCGGAGTGTTCAGGTGAGCGGACCTGAGAAATCTGCCAGGCAGGCCGGAATGTTCAGGTGAGTGGACCAGGACGTCTGACAGGTGGGCCAAGTCAGGAAAAAATTTTTGGCATTAGTTAATTATGAAGAAATATGACCAACTGTAAATGCTATGTGATTCACACATGGCATTTCCTTTTCATGCCCTTTTACCAGTTGCCCTTACATACTTGTTCTAGGATGAGACTCCATAGGTTTTTTGTTTGGAGTTCACAGCATGACTGAACCTAGGCATGAATTTTGTATGTTACATAGATAACATTTGTCTATTGCGCTTTGAAGCTCAGTATTGGAAAAGAATGAAGTAAATTCTTACAGCAAATGAGAATACATCACACTTTTCTACTGGCTTCCTGTTTAACCTGTGGGACGACAGTTGTCTAATGTGCAGGGTGATTTGAGTGCCTAGACTTCAGTGGAGAAACATGCTTTGTTTTTTTCCATTAGTTTATGCATTAGTCAGTTTGGGATACTATCATGAAATTCCTTTAGATTCAGTGCTTTGTTAGCCACAGGAGAAAAAATATCCATGTTATATCTTACAGTTCTGGAAGCTGGGAAGTCCAAAATAAAGGTGCTGATGGGTTCTGGTTCATAGATGGTTGTCTTTTCAGTGAGTTTTCAGATAGAGTAGAGGGTGAGGGAACTTTGAGCGGTCTCTTGTTTGTAAGGACCCTAACCCCATTCATGGGTAACTCTGGCCTCATGGCCTTATCACGTACCCTGAACCTTAGAGGATTAGGATTTCAAAAAATGAACTTTAGAAAAACTCCAACATTTACTTAATGGCAATTTATTACAATAGTTTACCATCTTTAGTTGAATAAGTCATCTGATACATGGCTATAGGTAAGCTGTGTATCTTGTGCTTGACTGACCGTTTAAAAAATTCCAAGTGTAGTTTAATGTTAAGTTTTCTTTTTCTTTTTGGTCTGGTTATTTGTTTTAGAATCTAAATTCTATAAGCATTTTTCGAATCTAGCATAATATAGAACTTGATTCCAAGTTTGATTTTAAGAGACATTTTAGTAGTATGACTTTGAACAGAAGGAAGCCTGAGGCTAGAGGCAGGAGATAGATGGGGCCTTGTGAGGGTGCTTAAGTAGATGATGGTAAGAATTCTGTAGGCTTACTTGTGGTAAAGAAACTCTGGCATCACAAAAAAGCAGACTTGAATATGGTCACATGCCCTCCCCCCCATAAAGGAAAGGAGTGCAGTGAAATGAGGTGTAAGCACGGAATTTCTCTCCTCGTGCAGGACTCAGGTTGTCGCCCATTGTTGTACACGTCAAGTGCACTGCAGTTTGAGTAGAGAGAAGTAGCAAGAATGACAGAGTTCATGGTACCTGGCACAACTCATGGTTCATGGCATGATGCCCAGGCATGGCAGCTTCAGCAGACTCACTTATATCACATTGCCACTTGACATGCACAAACATATTCATTGATTTGAAATTTAATCTCTCTTTCTCTGTCTCTCTCTGTCTCTCTGTCTCTCTGTCTCTCTGTCTGTGTGTGTGTGTGTGTGTGTGTGTGTGTGTGTGTGTGTTAGTTACTGGAGAATGAACGCGACACCTTCACCCTGAGCCACATTTCTCAGCTCTTTGATATTTTGTCTTATTAAGTCATTAAATAGCTCAAAATTGTGACCCTTCTGGCTCAATGCTCCAGAATGCTTAGTACAACTGCATGGTTTTTTAGTATTTTAATTTCATTTATTTAAAATATTATTTTAATTATTTAATTAGAAATGTGCTCGCATCCAAAGGAATTCATGCCTAGCTTTTGGTGAGTTTGCATCATATATATATATATATATATATATATATATATATATATATATATATATATCTTTGCCAGCTCAGCCCACCCTGTGGATGGGGATGGCATAGCATCTGGTGCCAGGGATTGAATTACAGTCTCCTGTGTCTTCCTAAGCTTACCTAAGCTTCCTAAGCTTCCTAAGCATGCTCTTTAGACCACTGATCTATCTTGTCTGCCCCGTAAATAAAGTTTAAATAAGTTACCTATACTAAAGATCCGATACATTTGGCATTGAATAGAAATCACTCTACGAGTGTTGATTTGGTTAAGGATCTCCAGAGAAACAGAAACAGTAAAACAACCACATGTCCATAGGCATACATGTATAACAGCATATGTTGCTGAAGAGCTACATATACCACACATTCCACAGTAGTTCCATGAGCTTATATCTGCAAGTGATATCATATCCAGCCATAGTACAGAATATGGTACTATATTCTAGAGAAACAGAATATAGTGATGACTCTTTTTAATGGCTTTGAATGTTTCTGAAATTGGCTGTGAGATTTGATGAGACCTAAAGACACCACGGTCTCTTCTAATATTAAGGAACATATTGATATTCCTTGGTATGAGTAAAACTCTTTATGAGTTTTAACTTAACATGCCATATGGATCCATTTAATTACTCTAATTCACCATTTGTGAGATCTCAGGAATTTAGAGGTTCCATGCAGAAAAGTTTTGAATCTCTTTGGCAAAGTAAGGAATATAGTGATTCTGGCTGGGTTGTCTTAGCCTCATTGGACAAACTTTTGAATGAAAATCAGGAGCTTGAAGACACCATTTCCCACCTCTAGACTCAGATAAAAATTTAAAAGTTTTTAAGGGTGCCCTGACAGATAATCTCCTCTCTTTTAGCCCCAAGGCGGAGGTAGCAGAGACCCAAATATAGTCCCTCATAATTCGACTGGCTGTATTGCAACATAAATTAAATACTCAGCCTCGAAAGATATCTGAAGTGGAGGTGAGGGCACTGATTGGAAAAGGATAGGATCCCATGAATTGGAGTAGAGATGTGCTGGAGGATCCTGAGGAGACTGAGGATTTGAGTTTTTCGATGCTAATGAGATTATTTTGCCTGAAGAAGAGGTTTCACCACCCACTGTGGCAGAGGGATCACTGACTTTACCCTCTGCCATGTAAGTGTCTCCTAATATATCTGGAGAAACCAATCCTGCATGGAATGAACAGAATACTGTTGGGACTCCTCTGGATCCACCCTCACCACCCATTTTTGCCTCTAGGCTCATAACCAGGCTTCCATCACAGAAGTCACCTAAAGGTGAAGTACGTAAGGTGATGCATGAGGAGATCTGTTATTCTCCCAAAGACCTTCTTGAGTTTTCCAACTCTTAGAAGCAGAGGCCTAATGAGCAAGCATGGGAATAGATTTCACGAGTGTGGGATAATGGTGGAAAAAACATACACCTGGATCAGGCTGAGTTTATTGATATGGGTCCACTAAGCAGGGACTCTGAATTTAATGTTGTGGTTTGTGGAGTAAAGAAAGATGTTAATAGTCTATTCGGCTGGTTGGCAGAAGTGTCGCTCAAAAGATGGCCCACAGTGAATGAGTTAGAGGTGCCTGATATTCCATGGTTTACTGTAGATGAAGGGATCCAGAGGCTTAGGGAAATGGGAATGCTGGAGTGGATCTGTCATGTTAAACCTAAACTTCCAAATCTGGAAGATCCTGAAAACATGCCCTTCACTAACACCTTGAGAAACAGATTTGTGAGGAGAGTACCAGCATGCCTGAAGAGCCCTGTCATTGCTCTTCTCTGTATGCCAGACCTTATGGTGGGAACAGCAGTTACTCAATTAGGAAATTTAAGGGCCATGGGCTTGATTGTATCTTGAAGTGGCAGAGGTCAAGGGGTGGCACTTAATTGCTATAGATAGCAGAAAGGAGAACAATGATTAGAATATCTGACATGCATAGACGTATGGCACTGGCTGATTAGCCATGGTGTTCCCAAAAGTGAAATAGATGGGAAACCTACAAAACTTTTGCTAGGTTTAAATAAATGAAAGAACTTAGAGGCAAAAGAACAGAGACATGATTCAAACTGTGGTAATAAGCAATCCTGGCGCCTCAGCCAGTTCCAAGACTTTAGCCAGTTTATAGACCCAGATCCCCTTGGATGATGGGAAGGCCAGGTCTCCTTGGGGAAGGATCCTAATGTCCCCAGAATTTCTACAATCTTTCTCCTGTCCTTCCTCAGAGGGACCCAAGGCCTTTTGCCTGAGTGACTGGACACTGGGGAAAGGGGAACAATTAGACATTTCGGGAACTACTGGACACTGGTTCTGAACTAACACTGATTCTGAGGGATCCAAAACACCACAGTGGCCTCCAGCAAGAGTAGTAGCCTATGGAGGGCATGTGATAAATGGAGTTTTGGCAAAAGTCTGACCCACAGTGAATCCAGTAGGTCCTCGAATCCATCCTGTAGTCATTTCCCCTGTTCTAGAATGTATAATTAGAATAGATATACTCAGTACTTGGCAGAATCCTCACATTGGTGCCCTAACCTGTCATGTTAGGGCCATTATGGTTGGAAAGGCTAAATGGAAGCCAATAGAGTTGCCCTTGCCTGGCAAAATAGTGAACCAAAAGCAGTATTGCATTCCTGGAGGGATTGCAGAGATTAGTGCCATCATTAAGGACCTGAAGGATGCAGGTTCCTACCACATCTCCACTTAATTCTCCCATTTGGCCTGTGTAGAAGACAGATGGGTCTTGGAGAATGGTGGTAGATTACTGTAAACTGAACCAGGTGGTGACTCCAATTGCAGCTACAGTACCAGATGTAGTTTCCTTGCTTGAGCAGATTAACACATCTCCTGGTAGTTGGTATGCAGCTGTTGATTTGGAAAATGCCTTCTTCTCCATACCTATCAATAAGGACCATCAGAAGCAATTTGCTTTCACTTGGCAAGGGCAGCAATATACCTTCACTGTCTTAACACAAGGGTATATTAATTCTGCGGCCTTGTGGCATAGCTTAGTCCATAGGGACCTGGATTGCTTTTCTCTTCCTTGAGGTATTACGCTGGTCCCTTACATTGATGATGTTATTCTGATTGGACCTAGTGAACAGGAAGTGGCAACCACCTTGGATCTGTTAGTACAGCATTTGAGAGCCAGAGGATGGGAAATAAATCCCACAAAAATTCAAGGTCCTTCTACTTCAGTGAAGTTTCTAGGAGTCCAGCGGTGTGGAGCATGTAGAGATATTCCTTCTAAGGTAAAAGATAGTTTGTTGCATCTGGCTTCCCCCATGACTAAAAAGGAGGCACAGCACCTAGTGGGCTTATTTAGATTTTGGAGGCAACATATTCCTCACTTAGATATCCTACTATAGTCCATTTACCGAGTGACTCAGAAAATTGCTAATTTTGAGTGGGGCCTAGAACAGGAAAAAGCCCTGCAACAGGTCCAGGCTGCTGTTCAGATTGCTCTGCCTCTGGGACTATATGATCAAGCAGATCCAATGGTACTTGAAGTGTCAGTAGTAGATAAGGATGCTGTTTGGAGTGTCTGGCAAGTCCCCATAGGTGAATTGCAGTGGAGACCTCTGGAATTTTTGAATTAAGGCTCTGCCATCTTCTCCAGACAACTACTCACCCTTTGAAAAACAGCTCTTGGCCTGCTATTGGACATTAGTGGTAACTGAAAACTTAACTATGGGTCACCAGCCATGAGACCTGAGTTGCCTATCATGGCCTGGATATTATCTGATCCATCAAGTCATAAGGTTGAATGTGTTCAGCAACAGTCCATCATTAAATGGAAGTGGTACATTCATGACAGAGAGAGGGCAGGCCCAGGGCATACAAGTAAATCACATGAGGAAGTTGCCCAGATACCTATGGCTCCTACACCTGCTGTGTTGCCCTCTGTCTCCTAGCATCCGCCTATAGCATTGTGGGGTGTACCATATAATCAGCTGTCAGAAGAAGAGAAGACTAGAGCCTGGCTTACAAATGGCTCTGCACGCTACGCAGGCATCATCTGCAAGTGGACAGGTGCAGCTTTACAGGCCCTTTCTGGGGCATCAGTAAAGGACAGTGGTGAAGGGAGTGGGCACAGCTTCTGGCAGTGCACCTGGTAGTACATTTTGCCTGGAGAAAGAATTGGCCAGATGTGTGACTATATATTGACTCCTGGGCCATAGCCAATGGTCTGGCTAGATGGTCAGGAATTTGGAAAGAGCATGATTGGAAAATTGGGGACAAGGATATTTGGGGAAGAGGTATGTGGATAGATCTCTCCATATGGGCAAAGGATATAAATATATTTGTTTCCCATGTGAATGCTCACCAAAAGGTGACATCAGCAGAAGACAACTTTAATAATCCAGTGGATAAGGTGACCCATTCTGTGGATAGTGGCCAACCTCCTTCCTTGGCTACCCGTGTTGTTGCCCAGTGGGCCCATGAACAGAGTAGTCATGGTGGCAGGGATGGAGGTTATGCATGGACTCAGCAACATGGACTTCCACTCACCAAGGCTGATCTGGCTACAGCCACTGCTGAATGCCCAATATGCCAGCTACAGAAGCCAACACTGAGTCTCTGAGACAGTACAATTTACCGGGGTGAGCAGCCTGAGATCTGGTGGCAGTTTGTTTATATTGGACCACTTCCATCATGGAAGGGACTGTGCTTTGTCCTCACTGGCATAGACACATATTCTGGATATGGATTTGCCTTTGCTGCGCGTAATGCTTCTGCCAAAACCACCGTCCATGGGCTTATAGAATGCCTTATCCACTGCCATGGTATTCTACACAGTATTGTTTTGGACAAAGGAACACATTTTACAGCCAAAGAGGTGCAGCTGTGGGCTCACGCTCATAGAATTCAATGGTCTTATCATGTACCACATCACCCAGAAGCAGCTGGATTGATAGAATGATGGAATGGCTTTTTGAAGATGCAGTTACAACACTAGCTAGGTGACTATAGTTTAGAGGGCTGGGGTAAGGTACTTCAACAGGCTGTATATGCTTTGAATCAATACCCTCTATATGGTACTGTGTCTCCCATAGCCAGGATTCATGGGTCCAGGGATCAAGGGGTGGGAATAGGAATGGTACCACTCACTACCACCCATAGTGATCTACTAGCAAAATTTTTGCTTCCTGTCCCCACAGTGTTTTTCTCTGCTGGACTAGAAGTCTTAGGCCCAGAGTGGGGAAGGCTTGCACCAGGAAGCACAGCAATGATACCATTGAACTGGAAGCTAAGATTTCCCCCTGGTCACTTTGGACTCCTCATGCCTTTGAGGAAACAAGCTAAAAAAGGAATCATGGTGTTGTCAGGCTGATTGAACCAGACTATCAAGGGGGGAATTGGATTGCTACTCCACAATGGAGGAAAGGAAGAGTATACGTGGAGTGCAGGAGATCCCTTGGGCAGCCTCTTAGTATTGCCATGCCCTGTTATTAAGGTGAATGGGAAGCTACAACAACCTAATACAGGCACAATGACAAATGGTCCAAAGCCTTCAGGAATGAAGGTATGGGTCACTCCACCAGGGAAAGAACCAAGACCTGCTGAGATACTTGCTGAGGGCCAAGGAAATACAGAATGGGTAGTAGAAGAATGTAGTTCCAAATATCAGCTACAGAAAAGGGGATTATAATTGTACTATTTCACCCCTGTATATAATTGTATTATAATATAATATGGATAGATTTAGTATCAGTTCTTGGCAAGATTAACCTATGCCAATGTTGAAGGTATGAGTGCATTTCTGTTTATATGTAAGATAGTGTAGTTATAACAATGTTTGCTGCAATTATATGCATATCTCTGTATCTGGAGACTGATTTAAAGAAATATGTCTAGTTGCCAGGGGTAGATTGTAGTGGTTCATACATTGTGTCAGCTTGGCGCGATGCCTGGTGGTCAATACATTTTATCAATTTGGTTGCATTGTGTGACTGTGTCACACTATGAGCCATGAGGGCCCTGCCCCAGAATAACTCAGTTTGGACTTCATCTCCTGGATTCTTGCACAAATTCCTCAGCCTCTAGTTTGGACTCTTCATCTTCCATAGCAGATTCTTTTCAGACACAATGGGTGACCATTAGAGACTATTAGGAACCAGTAGAAACTAGTTATGACCAGTAGAGACCAGTAGGGATGAAACACTGCAGTGACTGAATTCTTCAGTTGGCAGTGTGCAGACAATCTCAGCACACTTCCCCATCTGACTCTGGGACTGGCACATCTTGTGTTTTATCTGTTCCTTGTAATATATCTGTTCCTCTAGTAAAACCATGATTAGAACACCAGCCATCTTAGTTTGTATAAGTGTACATGTACTCTACTATGTTCACACAATGATGAAATTGCCTAAGAGTGCATTTCTGAAAACATGTCCATTGGTAAGCAATGCCTGACTGCATATGCGCACACACACACACACACACACACACACACACACACAGACACACACACACACACACAAAGAGAGAGAGAGAGAGAGAGAGAGAGAGAGAGAGAGAGAGAGAGAGAGAGAGAGAGAGAGAGAGATTCTTTAATGTGTTGTCTGCAAGCCAGAGACCCAAGAAAGCTAGTAGTGTAATTCAGCCCAAGTTCACAGGCCAGAGAACCAAGGATGTTGATGGTATCATTCCTTGTCCAGAGCCAAAAGTGTATAAGGTGATCTTTCTCAGCTCAAGCAGGCAGGCAGCAAACAACAGGGGGGACTCTGAATTTCCCTAGGCCCATGCACCTTGTGTAGGGCCATGTGCTACACTTAATCTACCAAGTCAAATGCTAGTCTCAGCTGGAAACATCCTAACAGGCACACACAATCTGAGTGAAATTAAAGGTTATTTTACCAAATACAGATATGGAGATTATCTCATATAGAGCACAGATAATGTCCCACCTGGGGACTACGTGCACAGTGAATTGACATACAAAATTAACTGTCATGTAGGGTACACATCATTCCATCCTCAAACACCAAATAAATACATGGGCTCAAAAGATGAACAAAGAGAAAGTGTTTTTTACAAAAGCTCCATGTATTACTGAGTTCAACAGAACATTGCGCTATGGAGCACAGTTCATATGAATACTAAGAGAGTATGAAATGTTCTCTGCAGCTGCATTTCTGTGTTATACGTCAGCTGTGTGATGATTGGCATCAAGTGCTAAGTAAAATAAAAACATTGTTAGTGTTATACTTTCTAAAGTGGTAAATTAGGACCTGGGAGATAGCTCAGCAGAACAAACACTTGCCTGGCAAGTGTAAGGTCCTAAATTCAATCCTCATCACTGAAAAAAAAAAAAATGACAAGTTAAAAAAAAATAGGGCCTAAAACCTGCTGCATATGTTTCAATCCAGTACACATTAAATACATACAAAATTATAAAGTTTCCAAAGGAAAAATGTGGTATACACAAAAAAGAAAATACATATTTTAGAAATAACCATTGAAATAAAACTTAGTTTAAAACAAACACAAAATCCACACAAAGGCTAATAAAACTTGAAAAGGCTATTGTCAACACGATTCCTGACTCTTAAGTCAGGTGCCTTTGTTAAAGATAAAGTAATTAAGAAGTATACAGGTGGGGCCTTCACTTTTTGTGTTCCTTTAATTCTTGTGGAGGTTGATGTGTTCACGTTCATCACCACCTGGTCTTTAGAGATCAGCATCTTGTGCATGCTCAGTAAGGCTTTTAGGAATGAAGGGAAGGTTTCTGCAGCCATTTCTACTTAGCGAATAAGTGCACCATTTATCCTGTGACTCAGCCTCCTGGTAGTGCCTGTAATTAAAGTTCTGTTTCTGTCTTGTAGGCTGTAGAGCTTCCTCATGGAGATAAAACATGCCGGGGCTGCTGTCCACCTTACCTCAAGGTGTCTGATTTGTCATGGCTGCCTATCCCAGCATGACTCAGCTGTGTGTGATAAAATCCCATGGATCTACAGGCTCACTCCTGCTGTCTTTCTACCTGTCCCAACACTGCACTAGCAGCCCATTTTTCCCAGTGCATGAGGCTCAGCATAACTTCCATTCCTTTCTATTCTGAGTCTGGTGAGCATCAGTGCCCCACCTGTCCATCCCATCTGCACCTCCTGTATTTTACTCTCTTTTCTTCTGAGATTTTTGGTGAGCTGTCATCTGGTAGACTAGTTTTTCAGCCCTGGTGTGTGCATATAGTAATTACAGACACAGTGTGGGCCTTTGGAGTCTTACATCCTTCTGTGCCCAGGGGTTCTTAGGTCCTGGCATAGGCTGGGTTACTGATGGGGTAAATAGCCCAGAGCCTTGACATGGCCTTCACATGTATGTTTTAGTACTTGTTCCTTCCCCTCTGCACAAGTAAGCTAAGTTTTAAGTTTTATGTGTTTTCTATCCAGTGCCATTACAGCAGTAAAAATTATATTACTTCTAACCAAAAGCATACTTGATGCAACAGGAGTATCCTTCCTGTGGACTCAGAAATGATGTCTAAGCTAGCATTGACTGATTTGCCTTCCTGGTCTCACTAAATGATTTCACAAATGCAGTGATTTTGGATCTTCCCATGTTGCGCATCTAAAGAAAGGAAATTGGAGATTTTGAATCGGCTTACATGTTTGTAGCCCCTTATCATGAAGATTTTCATTACATTCATTGTTGAGTGTACTTATTTAATGTGCATTTTGAAGAAATAATGGGCATGGAGCAGTCAATTCCTGATCATTCATTCATTCATCCATTATCCATTCATTCACTCCTTCAGCTGTCTGCACATGAGTTATAATTTCTCTTCTCTTTAGCTTCAAGTAAATGGGAGAAAGGCAGCACTGGTCAGTGCCAGGGTAGATAGAGCCATTGGAAGCTCATGTGGCCTTAAAAAACAAACAAACCTGTAAGTAAATTATTGCAGAAGTGTAGGAGACAGTGAATTCTTGTTCTCTTCTCACTCAGCCCACCTCCACATAATTCCTTGAAAGAAGAGCCACTTGCAGAGATCAACTTACTAGGTAAAGACCATGTTGGGAGTGTCTGTGTGCAGAGATGAATCATTTGAACCTACTTTGCACACTACCCATGCTGGTGCCCACTTCTGTGTTTTTCTTCACATCCTTTCAGTGCTTGCTGTGCTCCAGTCCCCATGGCAGAACCCAGTGGGCAAGAGGCAGAGCGGGGTCCATTTCTAGAGGCAGTCCCATCTCTTTCATGAGCAAAAGTATTTTCTGAGGGCCCTACGTGGGCATTTGGGCATGACACAAAGAATGAGGTGAGTTATGATGGTTTTTGATGTCTATAGATTATTTTGAAGCAATAATTATAAATAATACCAAAAAGTAGATTTAGAGATGATAGAGGACCACAATTACTGGCTTCACAAATTTTATAGGGCTGGTCTACTGCCAAGACACAGTAGAAGAAGTTTAAGGCTGGGAGAAGGCTGAGAATTGGATAGTAACACAGAACTGGATAAGATTGGATGCTGTGGTTACTTGTAATCACCAGCTTTTCCAAAAATGTGCAGTTTCTCAGAGTTTTCCTCCACTAATGAAAAATGTGTGACATCTGTAACTGCATTTATCTTTAAAATTTCCTCTCTAAGCATTGTTTCACATAGTCTAGTACTTCATTAGTAATAATTTTCCTGACAGTTCCTACAAACACACACTGAATTCAGGTGGAGGAAGATGGATTTTTAACTAATCTTTTTGTGGCGTAAACATATTTCACATAGGAGACTAACTTTTTTCTATTTTTCATTTGTTTTCTTTAGTAGTATCCAGCATTAGGTTGTCAGTGCAAATTAAAATGGGGACTGTGCAATAATTGCTTTGTGACATAAAATGATGAGTAAAAATGGCTTTTTAACACAGCACATGTTCTACTTTCATATCAACATGTAGCTGAATTTCTTCGATTTAGCCCATGGGGTTGTGGGTGTATTTATAGACCTGGCCTATCTCTTGCAAATGGGGATTTGTACTGCATAATTTGGGCTTGCTGATTTCATAGCTCGGGTTTCCTGGACGTGTGCCAGGTTCCCTTCGTTTTGCATGAGGCAGACAAGGTCTCACTAGTAACGCTAATCTCCTCTGTCTGCTGTATTATTTCTTCAGAAAATCCAGTCTTATCCTTCTATGCTGCATCAGCCTCCCTTCTGTTTACCTGAACTTTTACGACTAGCCTGAGTTTTTTTTTTTTTTTTTTTTTAAGAGAATCTATTTCCAAATCCAAATAGAGAACTGAGCACCACACTCCTTAGAGCGGTTAATCCAACGTGCATTGAGGAACACACATAAATAAAATTTTTTTTTGGCCATTTCTTTGAATATTTATTTCAGTCACTTGTTGGATTCCAGGGGTTTTTATCTATCTTATAATTTCAATGTGAGAATAATGAAACACAGCAGTCTCTTTTCCCCTTAAATTAATACATGTAGTGTTTCAAATTCTTAGAACTATTTTTATTCCTAAAAAGACTGTCTAATTACTGAGTGGAAGGTGGCCATGTTAGTGCGGTCTTGGTTTGTACAACTGGATACAGGAAATGTGAAAAAAAATATAAAGTTACCTCTTAAAAGAGAAGGAAGTTTACTTGGGTTTTGCTGATGGAGACAGTTAGGCCATTAGCTGAGTAAGGTAAATGCTTGGGGTTAAAGTTTCATTTGAAGATTACCCCTTACCAGTGGGTAATTGAAATGGGAAACCTGGATTAGCCCAGTTGCATTTTCTCATTGTCTACACAGATGAAACCTACCCAGGAAGAAAAATGACAGCGGAATGCTTTTTAGCTTTTGTTCTGCCGAGTCAAGTCTTAAAAGCTGAAATCAGGAAATCCTTTAAAACTAGCTTGACGTGTATGTGTGCACATATGTGTGTTTGCATGTGTCAGTGTTTTAGACATCTTGGGAGATTTCAGACTTATTAATCCAAAATTTATGAATTTTGAATTGCTGCACAGAAATCAATACAGATATATAGTTTCAAATTTTTGGGTATATTAGTTAATGACAGAGTGCTAATTGAATGCTTGCTCTGTGTTATCAAGTAAGAAATTATGTGAAATTATAAACTAGGACTTTAGGAGTTTGTATTCTCAGGAGTGACAGACAACAAAACAATTATCAGGACAGAAGATTCTGAGAGGGTTTTGCTTGGGGGCCTGGAGGAAAGGCAGAGAAAAGGGTGTTGGGAACTTTAGGGGTGGCTTAACAGAGGGACAATGACCTGTGATCAGTGACAGGAAAGCTGGAGTTCTGGAGGCTTTCTTGGGTAGAACAGGGGGTTTCTATTGCTCAAAATAATGAGGACAGGACTGGAAATATACTGTTTATCTTTCCCCAACTGTAGACTATTTCAGTAGTTTAGTCCCAGATATCTGGCTGGTTATACTTAGACTTTGTCAAGGAATTATCTGGATGCCTGAGGATTTGTTTTTATTGTTCAGTGTCTAGATAGAATGGGAAGAGCTGACTTTAGGGGCTTGCTTGGTTTGGTTGGGTGCTGTTTGCTGTTTTAGTCATTTCTGATGTGTCAATATTGACACAGAGCTTCATTTTGAATGGTATGTGAGTTCGGTGTGTGAATGTCATCATGGAGGGTCATTCCTGCAAAATAATTTGAAGTGGTATTTTATTTTGATTTTTTGTCTCCATAGTCATGAAATCAGGCTATAGTTTTCTAGTTTTCCCACTCCCCTTTTATTACCTGGTTTTGGTTTCAGGATTATGTAGATTGAGCTGGCAGGCTTCTTATACTTGTGCTCTGACACAATGTAAATATAAACGTAACTTATTCTTTATTTAAATGACTTATCTGAAAAAATCCATTATGCTTTGTAGCCTCTTAAAGGAGAATTTTTGATAACATTTTCAAGCTTTTCTACAGTTTTTGATTTACCCAAGGAAGAGGTTCATGGTTTTGCTTTGATAATGAACATTTTCTTAGAAGAATCTATTGTTTTGTAAAGATTTTCTTAGTATTCATCTGCACAAAATATGCTTTTATATCCTTAAGTTTTCTTTTTATTTTAGTGATCATTTCTATCTTTCATTTATATAAGCCTGGTTTTATTTTCATTTATTTGACTAGAGAGGTTTATTTGTATCTATGTGTTCCAAAGAATCTGATCCAGGACTTACTGATTACTGTTAATGTTACAGTTTGACAACACTATATTTTAGAAAGTATTTTTACTTACCTAAAATTTGTTTGCTTTTTGCTTAGAGTGCCTAGCTCATTTAACTTTATTCTTCTCTTTTTAATTCTAAGAGAATTCAAATAAACTTTCCTAGAGAACTGAGTGTATCTCGAAAGTTTTGATGCTATGACTTTATAATCTTTTACATATAAAAGATTTAAATATTGCTTATCAGTTTGTTTTAACTTACTAGTGAGGGATTACTTAGCAGAATTTGTACTGGTTTCTATATAAATGTACGCAGATCAACACGTGTGCACTCATTTTATTCCTGATAGATATAAATTTGTAGCAACTTTTGCTTCATACATTTAATATCATACTATACAGCAAATATATTGTCATCTGGTGTTTAGTTTGGATTCTATGTATTTTCTTTTTTGTATGTAGTAAGTAGTTACATTTATTGAAGATCACAGGATGGTAGCAGAAACAGAGAGAAGGGTAGGAAGAAAAGGAAGGGGAGAGAAAAACTTTTCAGACTGGAGGGTGAAGGGGAAAATACAGATGAGTCTATGTGGACATAAAACTTCAGTCTGAATTTGATTTTGTCAAAAAATAATAATGCTATGCTTTTCTAGTATCTTAAATCTACCCTTAAAATTCCTCTGATTAATATTTGCACATGTAAAATATCTTTTTCTGATCATTTTATTTTCAACTTTCTTGAAAGCAAAGAATGTAATTTTAAAAGTCTAATTGAATCATTTATTATTGTTAATCATTTTTACCACTACTGCTTTTCAAAGCAGACATTTCCTTCTTCTTTCTACTGTTTTTTATTCTTTATTGTGAAACATATAAAATAGGTATTCTATGCAAATAAAAATTAAGAATGGAGTAATTTTAGAAGTTTTCTATATCAAACAAGGGTTTAATCTGTTTCACTCTCAGTTATGAGATTTTAAAAATATAAACTGAGTTTTAGATTCAAATTATTGTTATTAAATGACTTTTAAATGTACTCTGTATTTTGAAGGAGTGTTTTACATGTTCATTTAGTTTGGCTATCGTTTTAAAGAAACCCACTTATTTAGATGAGTAATTTTCAGCATTTCCCACTAAGTCTTTACATGACAAAACTTTTTTTTTTTTTTTTTTTTTTCTGAGTCCTCTCTTGATTATTCAGTATAAGTCTCTTAGAAACGTGCTAGTCCCCCTAAGCTTGGTCCTAACTGGCTGCATTTTCTCTTAGTTTTCAGGGCTAGCTGCTAGCCTAGGACTCCCGGCTTTGCTCTTGCTCTGCTGCAGCTGCCAACCTTCTGCGGTGGGAAACCTGTTTCCCCTCTCCTGCTGGCTGAATGAGTGCACACATGTTGATCTGCGTGCTTTCGGAGTTGTGACTGTGTGTCTGTGTTGGGCTTCTCCTGTCAGGTAGGCTGGGACTTGGTGAAGGAATCTTTTCCTTCATGTGCTTCAGTGTTTTTTCACTCGCTTGTAAGTTTTCATGTATTATTTTACAATTATTTTGCCTCATCTTCTCCTTCTAGCCCCTCTGGTCTCCTACACAACAATTCATGCTCTTTATGGTGGTGGCATGGCCATAGTATTCACTCCTTTCCTTCATCATTTGGCTCTCCTTGTCTTGTCCCATTCATCTGAGCATGCAAATTTCCCTCCAAATCCTAGTTTTGTCTTCTGCGGGATCCACTCTTTTTACCAGACCTAAAGCATATATCTAATTAAAATGAGAAATACTGTTTCCTTTGCCAGTTTTGCAGGTCTCACCAGCAACATTTTAAATTTCAGCCTTTTAATGTTTTTGCCCAGTGCACTGCTGAAGTTGATCCTCTCTCGTTGTTAGCTGCCTTCTTGACACGGTCCTGGTGGAATCCAGAGACAGAGCCTGCACCTCATCTCTCTGAGGCTGGGCCGCACTTCCGGCCTTGAAGTTGCCCCTCACTCTCCACAGCACCCCGGCCTATTCGCCACTCTCACTCATCCCCAAGATTTTTAGTTAGCTTCCTCCTTGAGATAAAAGTATAAGAAGAGGCTCTCAAGAGATTAAAGCTGCCTAAAAATTTGCACCTACAGAGTCAGAATGGCGGAGTTGTTTTCTGGTGCGGATTAATGTGGATTTCTGAGGGTGGAGATGGGTACGAACTGGGGCTCCACAGGAGCAGGTATTGGATTTATCTTTGCAATTAGTGGCATCTCCTTTCATATTCTGGTGAAAGTTTGTCTGCCAGTCAGAGCTTCACTAATTTTGTAAAGTTCCCTATAGTTATTTTACTTTTATTTAGTGAAGCCTAGGAAGAGGCTCCATTTTAAACCAGGGGAAAATATCCACAAAATTTTAAGAATTTTACTTTTTTTTCTTATTTCAGAACTTTTGTTTATTTATTTATTTTTATGGCCAGCTCTGCCTGCCCTGAGGGCAGGGCTGGCACACATGTGGTGCCGGGTATCGAACCATGGTCCCTGCAGCTGCCTAACCTTTCCTAAGCAGGCGCTTTAGACCACTGAGCCATCCTGCTGGGCCCAATCCACAAAATTTTAAAGTGGATTTTTCACCCCCATTTGCCACCATTCTTTGGGGATGGATCCCAGTAAGAATTACTTTGAAAATGTCTCTGAGTTCCACAAGACAAAGAATGATAAAGGTGATCTACCGCTCCTGAAAGGGATCATTCTGAGCAGCTGGAGCATTCTCCTTACCTCATGTTGTAGGGAAACATGACAGTGTGGCTGGTGATCAGCCACACAAATCAGCCTGCCTTGAACATCAGAAAGCTGCACTGTTGACCTCTGCTGTCTTATGTGACCATGGTTTTCTGTTTCCTGGCCTGAAAATGAAAGAGACCAGGTTAAAAACCTCTACAGCCCTTTGCATCTAGCGTTCCATGTATTCCATCATCATCACAATAAATATTCTACGCCATTTGATTTTTCTTGCACCGAGTGAAGTTTGGGGCAGGAAGACACTACCTTTTTGTGCTAAGAGCATGGGATGTGAGTTAGTGGATTGCCAGGAAGTGACCTCATCTTGTGGTGCCAGGTTTTTGCTGTCTTTATTCCTTGCATTAGTTCACAGGGTGAAAAGGGGAGAGCTGCATACCAAAGGAAGAGATTTTTCTCAAAGGAATTAAGAATGAGCACAGGATAGGTTGCTCTTATCAGACATTAAAAGTCCCTGATAAGGGATAATCTGTTGGAAATGCAGGGTTAAGCTCAGAGTACCAAGAGATATTGGGTGACCATGTGGGGAATGGCTTATTTTCTCTGTAAATTTTTAATCAGCTCAAAAACTTTCATGGAACAATTTTGTTTTCTTTCCTGACCCCTACATAGGTTCTTTTATTTTTGACCTTGTGGGAAAGTTGGTATTTTGAAAATAATTATTTTCTGTCAAGGATTTTTTTTTTTTCACAAATCCTAAGACTTTGCATTCTCCCCCCATGAGGTTGTAAGAATCTACAATTCTACTTGAATAGGTTTTTTTTTTTTAGTCAAATGTGAATGCTTTGTGGAACTGATCCATATTATTTAAAATATCAAGTTTCCATAAGCTTATAACACATTTGTTAAAAAATACAGTTACATAGTCTTGCAGACTTGCTTCTCCAGAGGGATTCTCTCTGAATTTTGCTAGGAAAATGAACTCTTACATTTAGGATTATTAGGTGAAGTTCTTACTCTGCATTTTGAGTCAGTAGGACCTCAAATCTGTCAATCAACTGTTGGAGGTGTTTGCAGATAAGCCCTTGCTCCATACTTCATTGCTTTTCCTTTTCCTGGACTTAACTTACAAGGACCGAAACATCAGAATCTTTGGCTCCCAGCATTTTATCAGCTTCTTAACTTGACCTATTTCTTTTCTGCCAACAAAACCTCATGAATTCTTGAGAAGCAGACATAGACACTGGTTTTGTGTTCACAACCTGCTTGAGGAACCATCTCTAAGAAAAGAAAAAGGGAAGAAAACTAGAAGAGTAGGGAGAAGTATCCTTGGGAGGTGATGCCTTTCTATGGCACAGGCCTCTGTACATTGAAAGTATCCTTTCCAAAATTCAGGTGTTACCAATGTGACAGTAATGAAAGGTGGCATGTTTAAGAGTTAATTAAGGTCAAGAGCCTTTTTTCCCCTTGAATGCAGTTAAAGCCCTGATAAGAGAATGTCAGTCAGTATTTGGTTTGCTTGTTCTTATCATCTCTGCTATTGGAGGATGCACCAAAAGGTCCTTGCCAGGTGTCAAATATTGACAATTTGATGTGGGGCTTGTTGGCAACAGTTACAATGTGAAGCAAATTTCTATTCTTTATCAACTGCCTATTCAGTGAAGTCTATTAGCAACAACATAAGGTGAACTAAGGAGGTAGAGCATGTCTACCTCTGTCCACTCAGGATGGAGTAGCCTTAGGGCAGGTAGCATTCTCCAGTGGGTGGGCCTTTGGCTGAAACGGATCACTCTTTGGCTTAGTCACTGGGTGTGTAGACTGAAAGAGTAGGAAATAGGCCCTAGAATGGTATGGTGGACTTACATTACATATTCATGTGGAAAATGCTTTCAAGCGGCTCTGACTATTTGATTCTTTCAATGTTATGGCTATATTCAGTGACCACTTCCTATTCATGGCTCACTTAACTTCAATGGGCTCTAGTGTCTTTCTCTCTAATGTGGATGAGACTGCTAATTCTCTATATGTCTTAGCACCATTGTAAGAATTATTGATGAGAACATACACAAAGTATCTTGATAGAACACTTACCAGTAGCTCAATAAATGGCATCTAGACTTAAAGAAATTTTATATCTTCAGTAAACATTTTGCAGGATCCATTAATTTTCAGGCATTGAGCTATACAATAGGTACTATTGACTCTTCACTGTATTTGTTTGCAGTGCATGCTGGAACAAAGTGCCACAAGGTTGGTATCTTAGAATGATAGAAATTTATTTTATCTCAGTTCTGGAGGCTGGAGGTCTGAACTGAAGGTGGTAGTAGGCTCATTCTCCATTTGGAACCTACAAGAAGTATCATTCTTTGTCTTTTTTAGCTTTTCTGGCATTTCTTGGTCTGTGGCAAAATAATTCAAATCACTAGCTCTGACCTCACACTGTCTTCCCTCGATGCATATCTGTTTTTTTTTTTTTTTTTGTCTTTTTGAGACAGGGTCTCGCTATGCAGTTGAGGCTGGCCTTGAGCTCACTTTTGTAGCCCAGGCTGGCCTCGGACTCGCACCAATCCTCCTGCCTCAGCCTCCCGAGTGCTGGCATTACAGGCGTGAGCCACCACGCCCGGCTTGCATATCTGTTTCTACCTTTTAATTTGTCCCTTTTTAAGGAACCGGTCATGTTGGATCACAGCCTACCTTAACAGCCTCATCTTGATTCCTTCTGTAAGGAATCTGTTTTCAAACTAAGTCACACTACATCTGTTGGCTAGGACTCAATGTTTGTTTTTGGAGGTCATAATTTAATCTTTAGCACTTATGCATCTTTGCAAGTTAATGTCATTGAGTAAGTTTTTCTTTTTTTTCTAAAAAGTGGCTCACTGACTGTTATTGGGCTCCAGATTACTCACTTTTCCTTCTGGATTTATATTCTAGATTATTTGCACCTTGAACAAAGAACTGATGGAAATGAGTAAAACGCAATGACAAAGTTTATTTGAGAAAGCAAAAATGAAAAGTGGGAGAGAAACTAGTTCTGCCAAGTAAGCTTGGACTAAGTGATGAGAAAGAGAGGATGAGAGCAAAGATAAGAGTGCATGCTACATCTGGGAAGTGTAGCACGGCTATCACAGAAGATTAGGCTAGCAAAGCCTTCATGGCATCCATGCATCTTTTTATGTTGTCCAGATCTTGAAACTTGCAAGAATTTCCACATAAGGGTCCTGCAGAGTGGACACATCAGGTCTAGGCAGTCCTATTTATTGAAAACCCATTCCTCTTCTCAGGAGAAGTCCATGTGTAGAGTTTTTGGGAACTATTTTGTGCATGTGTCTGGAATCTTGTAATGAACAAGTTGTCCCTACTACCCCAGCTGGGTTTTGGCATGTCTTTTGCCTCAGTAGGTGCTACTACCCATGTTTCATAGACAAGAGAACTGAAATCCATAGAATTCAGATAAATTACCCAGAGCCAAACAGCTGGTAGGTGACAAAGTGAGAACTTGAATGCAAATCTTTGGGGCCCCTTTGTGCAAGCACTTTCTTGTATAATGTGCTTACCGCCGCATGTAAGGCTTCTACAAATAGCAAAAAATTTGAAGTTTAGGGATGATTTAAATGTCTTAAGTTGCTCCAGTAAGATCACATTTCATTGAGGCAAAATGTTTAAGACTCACAGGCAGCTGTGGGTCACTTTGCTCAAAAAAAGCACGAGGGGATCCTACACACACTTGCACTTAGTGAAGTCTGACAACCTGGCTTTAACACTTCCTCATGTTACCTGGAATTCACAGGTTGTGTGACTTTTTAACCACTCAGATCTTAGTTTCTTTTCCTGTGAACTAAACTGGCAAGTCATATACTATAACCTATGATATGAGATGAATTAAAAAACATTTTGTATCTTTGGCTTAACTGTGATGGTTAAAGGATTAGCTTTTAGTCATTGAGGCCCTGGAATTCTGTGGCATTGGATTGGACCTTTCTGTAGTTTAGTTAACTTAAAAGGTATCTGGGGGAGATAACCCTTTCTTGGAAAGGGGCCCTAGGGAACAGCATATCTTGTGCCCACCATGTGTTTTGCATTCCATTTACCTATTCTTTTAGTAGAATTGGATTGTAGTATATTTCTTGAAGTCCGTGCTATGAAGTATGACACTGAAAGTGTAGGAAATAGGCCCACCAGTGATATGGTGGACTTGCATTCCATATTCATACGGAAAATGCTTTCAAGTGGCTCTGACTACTTGATTCCTCCAACGTCATTACTATATTCAGTGACCATACTAAATCATCATACTAATCTAGTTTTAATAATGATATTCTCATTTATTTGAGCTTGTCCTTTATGACCAACAATAGGCTCTATTAGTGCTATCATGGGAGGGTCCATGTGTAATGTCTTCAAGAGGAAATCTCTGGATATGGTCAGGTCATCAGTGGTTTCTTTCATATCTGCACTATACCCTTTCCATCCAATTGATAATCAGTACATACCACGAAAATACAAATATCATTTCATTGTTTGAATTTCTGATTAAGAAAAAGGTAGAATGAAGTTATTATAAAAGCATGGATTAATAAGTTAAGTCATGTGGGCCTAATTCACTATCTGTTTTTATTAAGTTTTCTTCTCTTTGAACTAGGAGGAAGTAGCTGTATACATAGTCCAATGTTTCATAATTGCAGTGGGTTACCAGTAAAACTGGCAATGTTGAAGGCTGTTGATTTAAGCCTCTTACAGCTCATCATACTAACCTAGTTCTGCATTTTATGCCTCATAATTAAGCTTTTCTGCTGGGTGATCAGAAATTATTATGCTTGGAATGCGTGTCATTCGGCACTTTCAGATGTGTGCTGCTTCTATTGTAAACTCAGTTACTGCTATACTCTCTCTCAAGTAAATGATTGGTTAACAAAAAGATAAAAAAAAAGTATTGAGAATAAGAGACTAGGCAAAATGCCATAGGCTTGACATGCTACAATTTTGTACATCCTTAGATTTCTAAATGTCTATGTAAAAATGTGTAACTGTTTTTATAACAATCTGTAGAGATTTATCAGAATATCAATGATTGAAGGAAAAAAACCAATGTCAAGCTAAGTCTAAGATGTATGATATTTAGAAAGGCAGTAAGGTTGAACTCAATGACCTAAGTTATGAAGTAATTGTATCATGAAGCTTTTCTGCTGGAGGGTTGAAAATGTAAGTTAATAGACCAAAAACTGGAAAAAAGGAAGGACTACGAGGATAGTCATCATTTTGGCTCTAGCCCCTCAAGGTCAGGGAGGACTCAGGACATAAGAGAACCTGTGCTGTAACATCCTATAACTCAGGGGTTTCCCAAATTTTCTGGTCAAGGAGATTATGGAATCTCAGAGGAAAGGGATAAGTGAAGTATAGTGTGCCTAGGGAGAGTCACCTGAGGAGAAAACGTTCTCTCAGGCTTTCACAGAGAGCAAACTGGTCAAACATTGGTTGTGACTCATCCTGATGGCTGACACTGACAACAGTTCTCCAAAGCACTGCCTATAGTTCCAAAGTTAATCCTGAGGAGACCCTGGAAAGTACAAATGATGAAAGATTTGTTATACAGGTCTTGCTTTGGCTTACGCTTGATCACCCAGCAGAAAAGCTTAATTACGAGGCATAGAATGCAGAACTAGATTAGTATGATGAGCTGTAAGAAGCTTAAATCAACAGCCTTCAACATTACCAGTTTTACCGGTAACCCACTGCAATTATGAAACACTGGACTATGTATAGAGCTACTTCCTCCTAGTTCAAAGAGAAGATAACTTTTTTCTTCTCTTCTTCATTTTTTTTTTCTCAGAACCAATATCGATTAGAAAATTTGTCAATTCTGCACCCTGTCCTCTGTATAACATTTGTGAGGACAACAATATGCAACTATTGCGAATGTTCCACTAACATGTTTTGAAACTCTCATATTGTTATCTCTTATTAAAAGTAACAAAAATTAAAATTTAAAAAGGAAAAAAAAAACCTTTACTGTAATATAGTCATGCCTATTTATTTATGCCTCATCCATGATTTCTTTTGTGTTATAGTGGGGAGAGATGAATGGTTGAAGGAAAAGCTAAAATGTTTATCCCCCAGACTTTTCTTGTCTCCTTGGCCCTCCATATCAAGCTCCATCACCCTCTCTGTTTGCATTACTCTTCCTATTTCTACCTCTACGTCCATCTCCACTTCCATCTCCATAACTATTTCCATCCTCATCTCCATTTCTATCTATACCTGTATCAACTTTATTTCTCTTATAACTGTTTCTTTAGAGAACTCTAATATATAACCACAAAATTGACCCAACCCAAGGTGCTACAAAAAGATAGTGCTACCAAACTATTTGAAGATAGAGGGAAGAAAATGTCTAGGATCAGTGGTAATAAGTTTCTAAAGTGTTCTGTAAATGCCTTCTGGGGAAAATCCCTTCCCCTGTGGCAATCTTGGAGAGTGATACTAACTGGGGCTACATTAAGCTATTGAAATGACCTTTGTAAATATTTCTCAGCAGATTCTGCTCTGTTCCTAATTGCCCAGAATCCACCCAGCATAATGTCTGGCTTTCTTAGCTACTTACCATGTTTGAGAACAAATGAATGAAAGAAAGAAGATAGGAATTTTTAGCCAAAAAATCTATTATTTTCCTTGTAACAGCAATGGGTAAAATCATGTTTTGGTTATAACACAAGGCATTTTCTTTTCCAGGATTCACCAGTTACACAGAAGGCACTGCCTGTAGGACATCTTATCACAAATGTGAAATATGTTAGCAAGTTCTGAACATTATGTTGCTTTTACCCAAAGTGACTAATATTTATTGATTGACAGACTCAGTAGACTTCCTCTGGATGCTTCTCCACTCGGTAGATGAATTATAAATAGTGGCTTGTTAACGTTCTCCATTCTGGTTGAGCTGGTGCAGAAGAATAGAAGCAATAATTTTAGGCTTAAATTTACCATTTAAAAATGATGAAAAGTTACTGTTTTTGACTCCAGAAGAGTCAAAACAGAAGAGTCACAATAGGTTATTACTAGAATGATTTGGCAGTGAGCTTTTAATTTTCTGATCAGGGTTACCCTGTTAGAGGAATTAGAAAATTTATGAAAATAAGAATAAAAATAATAGTAGTAATGCATATGTTATGTTCACATCAGCATAATTTACAGTAGTCATAATGTGCAAAAAAGCAAGTATTAATCAGCAGATGAGGTCTTGCCAAATAGCTCAGCAGATTAAAGCACCTTCAAGCAGGCACAGGGGCTGGGGTTCAATCTCCAGGTCTGCCATACTGGTCCCACCCCCTGTGCATGCTGAGATGGCAATTGAGACTGGGTGTAGCGGCGTGTGCCTGTAATCCTAGCTCCCAGGAGGCTGTAAATAGGCCTGAATTAAGTACTTTTTAAAACTTGAGTCCATTCTAGTAGTGAGACTCTGAACACTCTATAGACCCTTCCCTAAAATAAAATTGACAACAATAACAATAATAATAACAATAACAACAACAACAAAATCAACAGATGAATAGATAAACAACATGTGGTACATATACACAATGTGATAGTGTTCAGCTTTAAAAAGGAAAGAAATCATGACACACACATCACGAATGGACCATAAGGACATTATGTTAAGTGAGATGAGTCAGCCAATAAAAGATAGTGTATTATTGCACTATTATGAGCCACTTAGGTTAGTTAGGTTCATAGAGATGGGAAGTGGGGTGGCCAGTGATAGGCTATGAGGAACAGTGGATAGGGAGTCGTGACTTAATGGGGACATAGTTTTAATTCTGCAAGATGAATGGATTTCTGGAGGTGGAATGGTGCTGATGGCTGCACACCATTGCAAATATAGTTAACATTACTGGATTTTAAAATGATAAAGATAATAAATCTCACTTCTATTTTATAACAATTAGAGACTTAGCTAGGCATTTGATGAACATCGTTAAGAGAATCTTATGAGTTAAATACTATTTAAAACCTCAAAATTTTCTGATGGGTAAGGCTAGTGGAGTGCCACAGACTTTAAGTACCTATTAGTCCTTTGTTGTGACAAAATACTTAGATGAACAATTAAAAGAAGGAAAGGATAAATTTGGCTTTTGACTTCATGATTTAAGCTCATGGTCACTTATGTTGACATTTGTTTCTGGAGTAAGGTGAGATAAATTGTTATGGGGGAACATATGGGAGAGAGAGAGAGAGAGAGAGAGAGAGAGAGAGAGAGAGAGAGAGAGCTCCTCCATAAAGTAGACCTCTTCCAAGTAAGTCCCAACTTCCTAAAGATTTCACCACCATTTATTTATTTATTTACTTATTTATTTATGCTACCAGGAATTGAACTCAGGACCTTGCACTTGCCAGGCAGGTGCCTATTCTACTAAGCCATCTCCCTGGCCCTCCTACCTTCTAACAGAGCCACCATGTTGGAACCAAGCATTAGACATATGAGCCTTTGGTGTCCTTGAAGACTCAAAGGATGACAGTGATCTGATAAGGTTTTACAGCTCCTGAGTGGCTGGGGCATCCTTACATCAAGTCTGTGTGAGTCCAAAGAAACTTTTGGCTGTTAATCAGTAAAAGAAACTAGGTTAAGACTAAAATGTGGGGAGTGAGGCATTTTCTACAGACACAAAACTCACCAAAAATCTTGTTATGAAAATAATCAATACAAGTATGTATGTACTAGGAAACATAAAAATCCATGATGAACAAATATTGTTTTAAACAAAGACAGTCTGAAAGGATGAGGGATAAGGATCATGTCCAAAGCAAAGAAGTCACGCATTACTGGTGGGATAATTCCACATCACTAAGTGCACAATAACATCATCTTTTCCAATCCTTCTAATATGACAGGGCATTTGTATTATTTAAGATGTGCAACAGCAATAATATGAAAAGACATGTGAACTCTTGGAAAGAGAAACTCACATAACAATGTGAAACATGTCTTATGGACCTAGCGCTTTGTAATGACTTTGCATCACACTTGGAAGGAAAGAAATATTTATCCCAGGGATTGTTGATCCTAATTCCCCAGTAGACACTGTTCTTTGTACTAAGACTACATTAAGAAGTCCTAGTTGTGTGATGTGCTGGAACCATCATACCACTGGGTCTCTACCACTTCCCTGGTAGCAGCTTTTGGGAAGGTAGTTAACCTTTCTGGGTTCTGATTTCATAATCTTTAAATAAAACTAAAGCCTCTTTATCAACTTGAGTTCTTGCGAGGGCTCAATGGTTGTCAAGTTGCTTTGTAAAGTTGTAGCGATCTGTGCAGTTAACAATTGCTATTTTATGTTGGGTTCTTTTGTTTAAGTCAGAGTAGGAAGCCAAAACTAATAGACTGTGTCTTGCATAAGTTTTCTATGCATAGTTATGTTTGGGTGAGCAGGCTGCATGATTTGACTCATAGTCTCTGTGAATCTATGTATTATTGAGTTTCACATACAATAGGCAACAAGTTGATTCCACCATGAGTAAAGATTGTGACACTGAGGATTGGCAGGGCATTGTAGATGTTAGGTGTTTCGCAAAGGCAGTTATCTTACAATGTGGATGAAGTCTTTGCATATGGCAAAAGTTGAAATAGAAACAATAATTCGTTTTACAATTAGATGAATAATGAAAATGTTCTTGTCTTTGTTTATCTCTTTATGGAGATTAAGTTTCTGGATACCTGAGAAATATGAGAAGCTTGACCAGAACTAGACACATCAAAGAAGACAGATGGTCTTTAAAATACCTCAACAGCCTTGTCCATTGCTTGTGTGAGCAAAATGTACCAAGGTTCCACCCCACTGGAAAGTCTGTAGAATGTGGTTTAAAAAAATGCAGTGTCTGTGCTAATATGTCAAAGTAATTTAAATACTTATAAATAAATAAATAAATTTATGCCAAAGTAAAGTATTAAAGAAACTACTAATACAATCTAAGCCCTTGAAACTTTTTATAAACTCTGATGAAAGTATAAGGAAGCAGCCACTTGTAGAAGAGACAATACTGAAAGATCTTTGTAGATCTTTCAATCTATAAAGTGGATTCAAAGTAGCACATCTTTGACCTTGTGAAGCCTGAGCCTTCTAGTTCAGTCTAGCATAATATTTGGCTCCTGGAAATGCTTGGCAACATGGAGTGTTTTGGTTTTATTTGATCTATTATACTACACACCTGAGGGTTTTTTTTTTTTTTTTCCTGAAAAATGGAGCTTTAGATTTGGTTGGCCCCACCCAGATTTCAACACAGGCTGAGCTTTTGTATGAAGTTCAGAGTGGGAGATTGTTTGGACAAATAATTCATACCCTTTGATGAGAAGAGAAGAGCTGTTTCAGGAAAGAGATCTGTGTGCCAGGTATGGGAATCTTAGCCCTCAATTTGTCAGTACATTGCCCTATCTATTAAAGGGATTGCATTTTTATTGACTTCTATTAAGCTGTTGATTGATAAAATAAAAGTGACCTTTAAATTTTTCACCACCTATGACAGGCCAGAGATTGCACATTGAAAGAATGGACTGGGAATGAAGAGCAATTAATGCTAGCATTCTTCTCCCAGTATGTCCTGTCAGAGCTATGTACTTCCTCAATTGCTTTGGTTAGATTAGCACCAGCCCTGTGTTAGCTAAGGTGGGCTGTGCCTGCTTATTAGGATTGAAGGACCTTAAAATGCCTCTTTTTAACATTTCATTTAACTGTCCTTCTAACTCTCTACCAGTGAAAGTTCATTAACGTGGTGGAATGAAAGGAAAGGGGCAGTAGTGAGTCTTGGAAGGCAAAGACAATATACATTGAAATATCTTAGTAGGCAGCAGGAACTTAGGACAAAACAAGGTTATTAGGTGGTTAAAAAGGGGTCCTGAAAAGGAAAAATCCTCTGGAGAGGTAAAAGGTTCAGAATTTCAGATAAACATCATGTATTGCATAATTATAAGAAAATATAAGGTCTTTGAACAGTTTTAGACTGGAGGACCTTTGATACTGGAGTAATTATGTTTCTAGGAATAACGTGCCAGAAGGACCATCTAAGAAGTCTTTCACACGGTCATGGTGGACCCCTGCACTGTTTCCCTGAGTTGCACCTAGATGTGTACACAAGTTATGACATAAAATTCTCTCTCTCCTTTTTTTGTTTTTTCTCCATACAGCAATTTGTGAATCAACTAATCTGAGGCAATTTTATAATGACTTTATAATAGCTGTATTTTTTAATAGAAGGAATAATCTGCTGTAAATTTGGATGCTTTCTAGTTTGTTCTAAGCAGGTTGCTTTTTCTGTTAGGTCACTATGAAGCTTATTTTGCCTGAGGATAGGCTGTGAATCAATATTATTCTAACAAAGCCCAACTAATTTATTATCATTATGTCTTCATCACAAGATTTAAACTTATAGGTAAAACAGTTCTCCTGATATGGTGGTTTTATTCTAATTTGTAGTTTACATAACTGGAATGATTACATGGTAATTGTTTTCATTTATTTATTATTTTACTTTGTTAATTTTAATAATAAAGAAATAGCAACAGGTTAGTAGGATAGTTATAATAATTAACACATTGCATATTGTTGTCTTTGTAGTAGGTATTCAGAATATAAGAGGCAGATATAATATCTTGTCTAAACACTATTAGTAAAAGTTTTCTTGCCGGGCGTGGTGGCTCACGCCTGTAATCCCAGCACTCTGGGAGGCTGAGGCAGGAAGATTGGTGCGAGTTCGAGACCAGCCTGGGCTACAAAAGTGAGCTCAAGGCCAGCCTGAACTGCATAGCGAGACCCTGTCTCAAGACAAAAAAAAAAAAAAAAAAAGTTTTCTTTTTCTCACTGAACTAAGATAAAGTAACTGCATTTCTATCCTAACATTTCTTCACTATAAAATGGTCTTTCATTTATATCCCCCTTGTGTGTTTTGTTTTATCAGAGATGTGTGTTCCACTGCCATTCAAATATTGTAGGTGCATGAATTTATCAAAATAATCTAATGTAGTTGTTATTGTTTATGTCTAGTTGTCCCCTCAAAGCCTCATGAGTCAGGGGGCAGGAACTTCTAGAGTCTGAGACTTGATCCATGATCCCTGGGATTATGGGTTTTAGTACTGATAGAATTATGTGTCTAAGTACTTCTGGGATTATGGGTGTAGCCTAAGGTGGAGGCTGAGGCATACAGCCTCAGTGGAATACAAAGAGTGACAGAGAGACAGACTCAAGCTGTTGCTGTTGCTCTCTGCTACCCTGTTTGGTTGGCTGCCTCTGCCATCATTTTGTTGCTGTTCCACTGCCATGAACTGGACACTCTCTGCCCTGTTCCACTCAGCCTTGGGCCAGCCGAGTATGGACTGAAACCACCACAAACTGTGAGCTAAATAAACCTTTACTTCCTTCATTTTGAGTATCGGGTATTTGTCTCAGCAACGAGTAAAAAGTAACTAAGACAGTAGTCCAATAATCCATAATAGTAGTAGGTTATCAGCAGAACTAGCAATGTCACAAGTTGTTGACTTGAGCCTTTTACAGCTCAGCATATTAAAATAGCTTTATTTTTTATACCTTGTAGTTAGACTTTTCTGTGGGATGACTAAGACCAAGACAAAGCAAGACCTATATAACAAAACATGTAACTTTTGTATCTGGCAAGATCTGTCAGATCCCCTCAGGATTTACCCTGAAACCATGTACAGTGTTTTGTAGATCTTTTGTCAGTGTCAGTCATCTGGATATGTCACAATCATTGCTTGACCAATTTGCTCCCTGTGAAAACCTGAGACAATGTTTTCTCTCTAGGTGACTCTCCTTAGTCACACTATACATCATCAATCACTTTCCTCTGTAGCACTATAATCTCCTTGATCAGAAAATTTGGGACACCACTGAGTTACAGGTGTTATAGTATAGATTCTCTTATGTTCTGAGTCCCTCGTCACCTTAGAGGGCTAGTGCCAATATATTGGTTATATTTATAGCCAGTATTGTAGCTGTTCTTTTGCTCTAATATTTTGGCCTGAAAACTTAAGTTAACCATCCAGAAGAGAAGTTTAATATTATTACCCTATAAGATAGGCACTTGAGCTTAACATCAAGATCTTTCTGAATATTAAACACCTTAGACATAACATGGTATAGATATTTTCTAGCAATCATTGATACTCTATAAACTTTAAATTCCTGTACAATGTGGAAAAATCAATTACACATTTTTACATCGAAATTTGGGAATCTAACCATATATAAAATTGTAGTAGAACGATCCTTTGGCATTTTTTTCTTGTCTCCTCTTTTATTACCTTTTTTGAAAAAAACATTTATGAGAGAGAGAGAGAGCATAGCAATAATTGATATGACATTAGAAACAGTATGCATTTTAAAAAACAAGAATGATAGTTATTTCAAGCATGGATTTAGTATTGCACATTGCTATGCTCAGTGTAGTTGCTTAGTTTACATATATTAGCGTATATAGTTAGTGAGGGTGAGAATTCTACCCATTAAATTCTAGTTTCAAAACTGATGGAAATTGTCTTTACTATCTTATGTATATAAGTGTATAGTTTTGCCCCTGCCATATTTCCTAATTTTCTCCTTGCTCTCTCTTCATTGTTTAATCCTTAGGTTTTCATTTTCCATTTAATGTGTTGTACCTTTCCATTTTTATTTCTTCTTTTGAGTTCTTACACTACAGAGACTATATGATATTTATATATGTGCATCTGGCTTATTTCACTTATGAATATATCTTCAAGATGAATCCACGTATATATGAAAACTTTGAGTTTATTATTCTTGATAGCTGAGTAATACTCCATGGTATTAAAACAACACATCTTTTCATCCATTCTTCAGGTGACGGGTGTTTTGGTTGTTTCCGAGATTTAGCTATCACAAATTGTGCTGCTATAAACATAGGTGTACATATATCACTATGATAGGATGTTTTCAGTTCTTTTGGGAAAATTATCAGTAGGGGGATAGCTGGATGGAGTGGGATTCCCAGTGTTAGTTTTTTAAGGAGTCTCCATACTGATTTCTGTAATGGTTGCACCAGTCTACATTCCCACTAGCTGTGGGGAAGGGTTCCTTTTTCCCCATAGCCTCTCTAACATTTGTTGTTTGTTGATTTCTTTATGATAGCCAATCTTTCTGGGGTGAGAAGATATCTTATTATTTTAATTTGCATTTCATGGGTGACTAGTGAGGTGGAGAATTTTTTCATGTATTTATTAAGTTCTAGTATTTCTTCCTCTGAGAAGTGTGTGTTCATCCATTTCTGGATTGAGTCTTTAAATTTTGGGGCCATAATGTTTTTTAGTACTTTGTAAATTCTAGAGAAAAAAACCTTTGTCTGAGGGCTTATTAGTTAAAGTTTTTTTTTTTTAAATGTGTGTGCTGTCTTTTCGCTCTGTTGTTAATTTCTTTTAAGTACAAAAACTTCTCAGTAAGAGGAGGTCTCAGTTGATAACTCTTTAAAGGATTATCATGCAGTTTGATTTTTGTTCATGAACTGTTTTGTTACTCCTCTTTCTTCAAGATTTCCTTCTACTTTCTCTTCCAGGAGATTTAGTGTTTCTGTTTTAATGTTTAGGTCTTTAATCCATTTTGACTTTTGTTTAGTACATGGTAATAGACCTGGTCAGATTTTAGTTTTGGGCCTGTAGAAAGCCAGTTTTTCCAGCACCATTTGTTAAAGTGGCTATCGTTCATGCAGTAAACATGTATGTCCCCTTTGTGAAAATAAGATGACTGAGTGTGTTTGTATTTGCTTCTTCATCTTCTAGTCTATTCCATTGATCCTATTCTTGGGTCTATTTTTTGTCAACACCTTGATGATTTTATCACTGTAGCTTTGTAGTATAATTTTAAGTCTGGAATTGTAATGCCTCCTGCCTTGTCCTTGTTGCCCAGGATGGTCTTTACTATTCTAGGTTTTTTTCTGGTTATGGATAAATTTCAGGAATGATTTCCTTAGATCTGTGAGGTATATTGATGGAAATTTGATAGGGACTGCATTAAATCTATATAACAATTTTGGGAGTGTAGCCATCTTCACAATGTTGGTTCTTCCTATCCAGGAGCAGGGAATATTGTTCCATGTTAAGAAATGCTCCCTGATCTCTTTTTTCAGAGTAGTATAATTTTCATTGAATAGACCCTTTAATTCTTTAGTTAGATTAATTCCTAAGTATTTCACTTACTGTTGTGCTATTGTAAAAGGTATTGTTTCTCTAATTTTTCCTCTCACTGTGTTTATTTGTGTAGAGACATGCTATTGAATTTTGGGCACTGACTTTGTATCATGCTACACTACTTAATTTGTGCATTAATTCTAGTAGCTTTTTGGGTCTTCCAGGAAGAGTATCAAGTTATGTGCAAATAATGATATTTTAACTTCTCCTTTACCTATTCTTATTCTTTTTATTTCTCTCTCTTGACTGATGTCTCTAGCTAATGATTTCAGAACTATATTGAACAGGAGTGGTGATAGGGGACATCCTTGTCTTGTGCCAGATCTGAGAGTGAAAGATTTCAGTTTTCTCCCATTTTGCATTGTGTTAGCCATTGGATTGTCATAGATGGCTTTTATCAGACTGAGGCAGAGGACATCTATTGCAAAGTTTTATAGGACTTTGAACATGAATAAGTGTTGGACTTTGTCAAAAGCCTTTTATGCATCAATTGAGATAATCCTGTAGTTTTTGGATTAGGCTCTATTGGTACAGTTCATTGCATTTATAGATTTGCCTATATCGAGCCATCCTTGCATCCCTGGGATGAATCCTATTTTATCATCGTGTATAATCTTCTTAATGATTTGCTGCTTTCTATGTAGTAGGATTTTTGTATATATATTCATGAGGGAGATTGCCTGTAGTTATCTTTTTTATTTGCATCTTTCTCTGGCTTTGGTATCAGTATAATATTTGCCTCCTAGAATGATTTTCAGAGGATTGTTTCCTTTTCAATTTCATTAAAGAGTTTGAGGAGTATTGGGATTATATCTTCTATAAATTTCTTGTAGAATTCAGCTCTGAATCCATCAGGATCTGGACTTTTCTTTGGCAGTAGGGTGTTTAAATTACATTTTGCATTTCATTGGCTGTTATTGCATTATTGTGAGCCCTTACATCTTCTTGATTTAGTTGGTAATTTGTACCCTTCAAGGAATCTGTCCATTTCTTCTATATCTTCAATTCTGTGAGAGCAAAGACTGTCAAAGTAGCTGTTAATGTTATTCTGAATCTCCACTGGGTCTGTGGTAATTAAACCATTTTCATTCTTTATTGCTTGAGTTTGAGTTTTTTCTTTCCCCTTTTTGATGAGATTAGCTAGGGACTTATCAATTTTATTTAATCTTTCAAAGAACCAGCTTTTAATTCACTAATCCTTTGTATTGTTTTCTTTGTCTCAATTGAATTTCTGCTCTAATCTTTATAATTTCCTCCTATTTTTGGGCTTTGGCTTTCATTTGTTTTCCTTTTCTAGTTGGCTTAGGTAATACATGAGAGTGTTTATTTGTTCCTGTTTTGTTTTCTTAATGTGTGAGTTCAGAGCTACAAATTTCCCTCTAAGAACTGCTCTCATTGCATTCCATAAATTCTGGTAGGTTAGCCAGGGGCTTATCAATTTTATTTAATCTTCAAAGAATCAGACTTTTTATGGTGTGGTCTACAGGTTTTTCAGGATCTCAGTATTATTTTAGAGTCATAGTGATCCAGCTGTTTATAACCTCCCAAGAGCTGGGATACAGGCATGCACCACCATGGCTAGTTTCAATTGGCATCTCAGTTCACCCCCCTGGGAATTCCTGGTACAGCTTTCTTGGGGATTGAACCTCTGACCCCTGTGCCTGCTAGCAGGTGCTTTCATCTGCTGAACTATTTGGTCAGCACTCAAAGAGCCAGCTTTTTGATTTGTTAGTTCTTTGTATTCAGTTAATTTGATTAAATTAATTTCTACCGCAATCTTATAATTTCTTCCCGATTTGGGCTTTGAATTTGGCTGCTCTTCCTTTTCTAGATGTTTGAGGTGCAGCATTAGAGTATTTATTTGTTCACGTGCTGTTGTCCCGATGTGTCAGTTCACAGCTATAAATTTCTCTGTAAGAACTCCTTTCATTGCATATCACAATTTCCGATAAGTTGTGCTTCATTTTTAATTGAATTGTAGATAACATTTAATTTCTTATTTAATTTCATCTGTAACTCATTGGTTGCTGAGGACAGCATTGTTTAATTTCCATTTCATATGGGGTTTTTGTGGTTTGTTTTGTCTTTTATTTCCAGTTTCATTGCACTCTGGTCAGATAATATGCATGGGATAATTTCTGTTTTCTTCATATACTTAAGCATAACCTATGGTATAGTATGTGGTCTGATTTTGAAAAGACCCATGTACAGCGGAAAAAAATGTGTATTTGGAAGTGGGTGGGTGGAACACTCTGTACATGTACACTAAGTCCATTTGTTCCAAGATATGGTTCAGTTCTGCTACTTCTTTGCTATTTTTTTTTTTTTTTTTGTCTGCTTGACTTACCTTTTTGGGATAAAGATGTGTTAAGGTCTTCTGTTAAGATTGTGGCATTGGATATTAGATTTTTCATGCCTATTAAAGTTTTTTTTTTTTTTTAAGCTGGGTGCTCCCATGTTCATTGTGCACATATTTATGAATGTTTCCTCTTTGTCTTGAAAATTTCCCCTAACCAGTATGTAAGTGCCCCCTTTATTTCATTTGATCATTCTTGATTTCAAGTTGAAACTGCATGCCAACAGGATTGCCACATCTGCTTTTTTTCTGAGGTGCTGTGGAATGTAGTATTGTTTTCCATATTTTGCCTTTCAGCATATGAATTCGTTTATGAGTAAAGTGTGTTTGTTGTACACAGAATATTTTTGGATTTTGCTTCCTAATCCATTGTGCCAGTCTATTTCTTTTAACTGATGAATGAATCCATTTACATTGATGGTTATAATTGAAATGTATTGACTTATGATTGACATGTTATTTATCTGCTGTTATTTACCCCTTTTTCTCCTGTGTTTAATTGCTTGCTCTATTTGTTGGGTTCTTTCCATTCTCATTCATGGATTTCTTGTCATTTTCATCCCTAGTAGTCTGTGTAGGGTTGGCTTTGTCATCACAAAATTCTTTAGTTGTTGTTTGTCTTGGGAGTCTTTTACCTCTCCATCAAACTTGAGAGTTTTGCAGGGCATAGCAGTCTGGGCTGGAATTTGTTTTCATGGAGGACTTGAAGTACTCTGCTTTATCCTCTTCTTGACTTCATGGTTTGTAAAAAGAAATCTGCTATTATTCTGATGGGTTTTCCTTTAAATGTGATCAGATTCTTTTCTCTAGAAGCTTTTAGTATACTGTTCTTGTGCTGGATTTCTGGGATCTTGACTATTATATGTCTGGGTGTGTTTTTAATTGGGCTGATGTTATTTGGAGTTCTATATGTTTTGGTTACTGAATGCCAGATTGTTTCCCCATGTTTGGAACGTTTTCTGCTATTACTTCTGCCCATACTCTTTTTGTATCATTTTTATTGACTTCTTTCTCTTTGATGCCTAATAGGCTCATGTTGTTTATCTTTCTCTTGCAGATGTTGAATTATTTTTTCCTGCATTCTAGTTGTTTTTGAGAATCATTTCTTATCTTTTCATTGCTGTGATGATTTCTCCAGGAACGGTTACCCTGTCTTCACTTTCATTGAAATGGGTTTGCCAGCTTGTGATTGAGATTTTATTTTTCTTTGAAACTGCTTCGTGCTATCTATCTATTTCTTTCCTATATTGCTCATTCAAGAATTATCTCATTTTTCCATTCTCTAATTTTTATCATTGTCTTCTTTTAAAGCACTTATTAATTAGTTAACCATTCTTTTTTAATTCAGAGGTTATTTCTGATCTGATTTCATCTATATATTTCTGCAGTTTCTTCTTTACTTCAGACACTCTTAATTCAGAAATTTCTCTTTTTAGTTTCAAGGTTATTTCTGACCTGAGCACCAAAGCTCTTCATCAAAGGTCAGAGGCCAGTACTATACACAATGACAAAGAGAAGGAACAAAATGCAATCTCAGGACCTTAGCCCACCCAGAAAAAATGCAAAAGACACTAACATGGAAGAAATTGGGAATCACACAGCTGAAATCTCTGAATTAATAGCATTTAAAGTAAAGAAACAAGTATAGAGATGTATAGAGGAAGTCAGATCAGAAGTAACCTAAGAAGTAAAAAAAGAAATCTCTGACTTAATAGCATCTGCAGTGAAGAAACAACTGCAGAAAGTCAAAGAGGAAGTATAATGACTTTTCCTAAATCTAAAACCCTATCCATTTCCACTTTACCCCATTATTGGATTGAGATGACTGGATTTTCATATTACCACATATAGATATGATATCTATAGTATCTATGCTTTATTTCAACAGAGAACAGAATAATTTTCCCTGGTGGGTGAAATCATCTGGACTGTGAAGATTTTTATGTCTGGTATACAATTTTAAATTTAAATTTGCAAGATACTAGCAAATATTAGGTGAGACTAATAATTAATAAAAATAGAAAATCAATTGATGGTTAATATTAAAATTAGCATCTAAGAATTTTTAAAATAGTTATGCTCAGTATGTGAAATAATGGAGAAAACAGTGAAAGCATAAAGATAACATTCTATAGAATTGAATTGTGCAAGAAATCAATGGATATTCTACAGTGGAAAAGTACAATATCTGAAATGGTATAGCAGCACATAAAACTAGTGAATACTGAAGTTCATATTTTGAAAAGATAGCTTTGTAAGATGTTCCATACATATATATATATATATATATGTATATATATAATACATATATATATACATATATATATATATATATATATATATATATATATATATATATATATATATGATATTCTTGGATATGTAGAGGAAGGAAGTTGAGCTGGAAAAATTTTCAGCGATAATAGCTGAGGGTTTCACCAAACTGAACCTTGATTGAAGTAGCTCATGGAATCCTGAGCAATGGGAGTGCAAATGAAAAGGTACCTAGGTATATCACTGTGACACTACTAAAGACAAAGGTAAACCAAAAATCATAAAAACAGTTAGAGGAGCAACAGATAAAAGTAGACACCATACTCATAAGTGAAATAAATCAGACTTGCATGTGTAAACATTGTATTAACTCTGTAGTGTAAGGAAATGAAAAAGTAAGATCCAAAAGATATAATAGATATTGAGAAAGACGGAGGAAGTGCTCAAAGGGTGTTGTGGTTTGTGTCTAGTTGTCCCCGCAAACCCTCATGCAAACATGGGGTGGGGACTTCTAGAGTTGGAGACTAACTCGCGGTCCACTGAGGTTATGTGTCTTAGTACTTCTGGGATTATGGATTCTAATACTGCTGGGATTATGGGTGTGCATTCCTTCCGCAGCCTGGGGCAATAATCTGAATGTATTGTAAGAGAGACAGAGGAACATGCTCTCCCTGTTGCCCTGGTTGGTCTGTTGCCCCTGTCGCCATTTGTTGCTGTCCCACCACCATGAACTGGATGCTGTCTGCCCTGTTCCATTCAGCCTTGGGCCAGCTGAATATGGACTGAATCCTCCAGTAACTGTGAGCCAAATAAACGTTTCCTTCCTTCATTTTGAGTGTCGGGTATTTGTCCTAGATTTAAGAGAACAGTAACTGAGACAAAAGGAAAGAACTAGGATAGAGGAAAATAT
>PVJA010005297.1:0-41114 GCA_004027025.1 Myocastor coypus | reverse complement strand
CATCTTGTTTTGAAATTCTACCTCATATGTATTGCTTTTCCCTTTAAAATAAAAATAAACAGCTAGAGGAAAAAAGACGCACTGTGTTTATCATAACAAAACTGTTAGCTAAATGCTTGAGAAAAGCAATAGAATTCAGAGACCCATAGAATGACACAGGAAACAGGAAGATGGAACTTCTGCAAAAGGGAAGGGGACCAAGCTGGGGGCCAGGGGAAATAAATAATGCAGACTTAATATGTGTTATGTACGTGTACTAATTCCCCAAGGGGAATGTAAGCATTATATACTATAAATACATAGTTGAAAAATAAAAGATAGTAATAAAAGTAACTGTCAAATTAATAAAATGCAGTCTTTTTCAACAGTGAAAATTAAGTACAGATATTTTTCGACAAGGAAAAATTGGGGAATTCATTATAATAGGTTTTTTTTTTAATGTGTTTGGCACAGGGTCTCACTATGTAGCTCAGACTTATAGTGATCCTCTTGTTTTCAGCTTCTCAGCCTCAGTGGCTGGTTTTGGACACCCATGGGAGGGACCAGCAAGTTCTGTGGTGCCAAGGATCAAACTCATGTCCCTGTGCTTGCCTAATGAGGTACTCAGTCTGCGGAGCTATGTCCAGTCCTTCATTATAACCATTCTATACTGAAAGCAAAACTTTCTCCAGGCAGAATGAAAACAATATGGTATATGGAGATCAAAGAGGAAGGGAGTAATACTAGGCAGGATAAAGCTGTGGCTAAATATAAGTTCTTGTTGATAGTACAAAACAATAATTTAATGTCTTCCCAAGTTTTAAATTAATGCAGTAAAACATATATAATAACAAGCAACAAGTGAGAGGGAGGGAAATAGAGTTAAGCAGAATTAGGGTGATGAAAAGCATAACGTGTATGTCTTAGTTACTTTTCTGTCGTTGCTGGGACAAATACCTGACACTCAAGATGAAGGAAGGAAAGGTTTATTAGCTTACAGTTACTGGAGGTTTCAGTTCATATTTGGCCGGCCCAAGGCTGAGTGGAATAGGGCAGAGAGCATCCAGTTCATGGCGGCAGCACAGCAGCAAAATGGTGGCAGAGGTAGCCGATCAAACATGGCAGCAGATCAACAGCTCTAGTCTGTCTCTCTGTCTCTCTATATTACATTCAGGCTCTCTGCCTTAGGATATCCACCCTAGACCAAACCCATAGCTCATTTTCTCTTGTGTAGGAACTTTTTGTGATAAGCTCTCTGCCACCTTCACAGGCCACAGGTACCACAGTGTTTTGCTTTGTTACCTCAGGCATTTGGAGGCCTCCTCCAATGATGTTCTCTACAAAAGGAGATTTTTTTTTTTTTTCATTTAGGACAGGGGATTCAGGATTTATAGGGTCTCACTACGTAGATCACTCATAGTGATTCTACGATTTTCAGCCTCCCAAATGCTGAGATTATGGGCTTGTGCCACAACGCCCAGTCTAGATCTCTGCCTCAGTGTGCCCTGGGGGGTGGGGTCAGCACGGCACGCCAGGGAAGGAACCTGGCTGCTGTGATTTGCTGAAGCAGGTGCTTTAGTCCACTGAGCTATCAGATTGGTCCCCAAATGGAGATTTTTAAAAGCTCTCTCACAGAAGAGAAAGTTGTATGAAGCCTGGGCTTATCCATGTTTCTCTTTGTTGTTTTAAAGTCTCTAGAGTGTCTAGTCCACACTGAGTCATCTCTCAATGGGGAGATTGGTTTCAGGATGCCTCAGACACCAAACCTGCTCAAGTCCTACCTATGGTAGAATGGTATAGTGTTGGCATGTGTGCTATGCACATCTTCCTCTGTACTTTGGGTAGTCTCTATATTATTTATAATACCTCATTCAGTGGAACTGTTATGTAAATTACTGTCATAGTTATTTTTAGGGAGTAATGATAAGAAAAGATGTGCAATTATTTTTGGAGTTTATGACCTGTGGTGTGTTGAATCCATATGTAGGCAACCTGTTGACACAGAGTACTGACTATACCTGTACTCTTGCTGCAAAACAACAACAACTGGAGAAGTGAATTTTTGGCTTGTTTTAGGAGAGATGTAGTAAGTAGAAGTCATCAAGACACTTTCAGGGCCTTTGAGGAATGTAGTGTGTGTGTGTGTGTGTGTGTGTGTGTGTGTGTGTGTGTGTGTGTGTGTATTCAGTCCCAAAGCATTCTTGACAGACATCCTTCCAGGAAGTGAAGTTCATGGTTGCTGAGTGCCATCCAGGGGTTTTAGAACATTAAATAATGGCCTGGGGGTTGGAGCCCAGCACTGCTGGCTCAGGAACTTGTGAATTATTCCAAACTGTCATTCATTTGCTCCCTTCTGGGTCTTTGTGAAACACACTGTACATAATGCCAGAACTTTCTGGCATTTCAGGACTGACAGGCCAGGGCCTGAGAAAGACAGTGAGCTTGGAAGGCAATCGGCTTGATCTTCTATTGTGGTAAGGTCCTTGGCTTGTGTTTCCACTTAAATTTGACATTGTAGGAGAAAATAATAAAAACTTTTATACCAGTTGGTGGATAGTTTCTCACAGCTCAAGTGTCTTAGATTTTCCACTCAAATGACAGCATGGAAACAGGATTCTAAGAAGAGAGGGTGTCTAGTCCCTTATGAATTAACAAGTAAAACAAGGGGTGATGGAAATTTTTGTGATCCCGTAATACAGTAAAATCTCATCCCACATAAAAAAGACCAAATATTATGGCTAGCTTGCCATTGATTCAATTGTGGCTATAAATACTTTAATCTACACTATGTAATTATGAATACTAATTTGATAAACTCATCTTTTAGATTACACAGGTAACATGGAAACATATTAAGCAGAGATGTTCCTCAGGGATTGGATCTATCCTCCTACATTTCTACAAATAACCACCCGCGTGCCTTGGCAGCGCAGTCAGATTTTCATTGCCCAGGCCCTCAAGGAAAGGAAACCAAATATAGGTGTGTGCCCATGCTCATTTGTTTTCAGCTGGCTTCAGGTAAGAAAAAATATGGGATAGAAACATGAGACATAGACTGCAAAGGAAGGAAGTGTGAGCAGGAGGACCCTCATGAGGAAGAACAAGAACAGTAGTGACCAGGAGCAGGTTTCAGTTACAGCGATCAGTCCATAGAGATAAAAGGTTCACTGCAGCTTACACCTCTGGAGGTGCGGGCGCAAGGCTGATCAGCCCTGATGCTCAAGGCTCTGTGTTGAGGCAGGGAATCTTGGCAGCTATGTGCGGCCAAACACTCTCCTCATGATCAGGGCGAAAGAGAGAAAGGAAGAGTGCAGGATCCTGAGATCCCCCATGAGGATACACCCCAGTGACCTAAAAGCCTCCTGCCAGGCCTTGTGTCTTGAGGATTCCAGCACACTAACAGCTCCAACCCAGGGGCCCAGCCTTTAGCTCATGGGCTTTGGGGGCCATCCCAGATCCAAACTATCGCACACCATTTAGCACTGCAATAATTATGGCAATGCATTCTTAGAGCACCAGAAGCTCTTTTTTTTTTTTGTCTTTTTGAGACAGGGTCTCAGTATGCAGTTGAGGCTGGCCTTGAGCTCACTTTTGTAGCCCACGCTGGTCTCGAACTTGCACCGATCCTCCTGCCTCAGCCTCCCAAGTGCTGGGATTACAGGCGTGTGCCACCACGCCTGGCCCAGAAGCTCTTATTTAATTTATTTTTCATCAGAAAGATATTCAGCCCAGGTCACCCACCTATAGGGAAATAACAACTCAATGAAATAAAACATGTAATTTAAGAAGTGTAATTGGCTAGAAATATAGCTCAGTGGCATATGCACCTTCCTGACAAAGCACAAAGTCCTGAGTTTGATCTCTGGTACAAAAACAAAAACAAAAACAAAAAAGCTACAACGAATACTATGAACCTGGGATGAGGAAAATGACAAAATAAAGAAGGGAAAAAGATATACTTATGTATGCAGAATAGTTTGGATAATTGTACTGCTGATTTCTGCCGGCCTATGAAAAGAAGCCATTAATTCTTAAAATTATTTATTATCATTGTTACTGTTATTTACCAGTTTTGCAGGTTTATATCTGGTAACCTAAACAGCTAATTTGAAGATAACATTATGCAGTACAAAAACCATTGTTGAATTCCTATTAGTTTGTTTGATGAAATTTTGTATCATTTCCAATGTTGTTTTTCTTACTAATTTGTATTCTTTAAAAAATATATATATCAGAAAGAGGCAGGGCTGGCCAGATAGTTCAGCGGACTGAGAGCCTGCTTAGGCGAGCACAGCGACAAGGTTTTGCATGTCTTGCTGGCTCTGCCCCTGAGCGTGCTGAGCCAGCCATCAGGTCTGGGAATGGTGGTGCATGCCCGTAACCCTGGCCCTTGGGAGGCTGAAAATAGGAGGATCACTACTAGTCTGAGCTGTAGTGAGACCTCCCCCCAAAAGAGGCAAAATTACATGACTTAAATGAGCTAACCGTGATGAAACTTCTGGGTAGAACACCTTGGTTTTTATACCATAGGGACGACATGGCTTGGGTAATATCAGCAAAGCAGGGTCCAAATCTCACACACACACACACACACACACACACACACACAAAGCCTTTGATGCAAGATACTGTGTTTTGACACCTTCACTTGCACACACCTCGAGTAATAGCCTCTGAGAGGCTCTTGCTTCCAAAGGAGCTTGGTCTGGCTCACACATGGGACATTCAAGACTATCCTGGGATACTGCACATACAGCAGCTACTGGAATGGCCTGTTGCTAGCAGGGCAGACCTGCAATGCTTGAATGAGAAGAAGGAGCCTGACACTAGGAACAGCACAGTCTGGTTATGTCAAGTCAGGGGCCAGCAGCTGGCACTTGGGACTGATTCTGGATACCTGAGCATGCTTTACAGCCTAGAGGGTGGTCTGCCTTTAAAAGAATAATTTTCATATCAACTCCAAGAGCAGGCCAAAGCCAGCCTCCTGCCTATTTTGTAAATGAGGTGGAATACAGTCTTACCTATTCATTTAGGTATTAGCTTTAACTGATTCCACGCATTCCCAGCAGAATTAAGTAGTTGTGCCTTAGTCTGTATGGATGGAAAAACCTGAAGTATTTACTGTCTGGCTCTTTATAGAAAGATTTTGCTGGGCCCTTCCCACTGTGATGATTTGAAGACTACAGGCATGCAGGGGAGGCTGTGTGTAATTGGCTGCTTCTGGGACTCACAATACCCCTGCCTCTGCATTGCTTTCTCTGAGCTGCAGTTTTAGAACAACTCCTTCAAATGTTGTGTCTTCTTGCTTTCTTAGAATGCATCGTGTATAATGTAGCCCTCCATGTAAAATGGTTAGTGGGCTACCATGCGGGAGAAGTTCTTACAAAAATATTATCAGTAATTCAATGTTCTGTCCATTTTTTCTGCAGGCCTGGAGTTTTCTCAAAGTGAAGTTTCATAATAAAGTAAGAATTTCCTTGAATTTTTGTATCCTCAGATACACAAACATATCTATAGAGACATAGGTAGAACAATATTTAGAGTATTTTTTGTGATTGGAGATTACTGGCAGTAAATGCCTATTAATATACAATGGTTAAAGTGTGGTACATTTATTCATATGGTAATTAAGCATCTTTGAAAAACAATAAGGATTTAAGTCAGATGATTAAAGTATTAAATGTAGAACAGTGTGTTATGCTTCCATTGGTCTGGAAAGGACAGAAGGCTAAAACGAAGTAATATAGATACAATTACTTATGGTTTACATCTAGATGTCCATCACCTTGCATGCTCACAGGGAGGGAAGGTCCTTGCCAGGTGTGGTGCTCATACCTATAGTCCCAGCACTTGGAAAGCTGAGGCAGGGCAATTGTGGTGAGTTCAAGGCCAGGCTGAGCTACAAAGTGAACTCAAGGCTGGCCTGAACTGCACAGCAAGACCCTGTCTATAAGAGACAGAAATTAAGTGAAACTGAGTCACAGGTGGGGTCCTCAGAGTGCTACATAGGGACACTGTAGCTGACTTGCTTGTGGGAGCTGGGGCCTGGTGGGCAGAGGTTGCCTGGTGGAGTGTGGCCTGCAAGAATGGGTTCTGTGCCTCAGCTCCTCTCTTCTCTCTGTCCTCCTGGCCACCATGACAGGAATAGCTTTCCTTCACCGCGCCCCTCTGCCATGTTGTTTTTTCCTTCAGGCCAGTGGACTATGGATTGGAACATTCGCCCAAATAAACTCTCCTTTAAATTGTGGATGCTGGGTACTGTGTCACAAAAAAAGTGCCTCAGCTGGGCATGGTGGCGCACGCCTGTAATCCCAGCACTTGGGAGGCTGAGGCAGGAGGATTGGTGTGAGTTCGAGACCAGCCTGGGCTACAAAAGTGAGCTCAAGGCCAGCCTCAACTGCATAGCGAGACCCTGTCTCAAAAAGACCAAAAAAAAAGTGTCTACAACAAGGCTATAGATTTTTCTTTTCCAAGTGTCATTTACTGTTTGAGTTAAAATATTCTTTAAAAGACTCATTTGTTCAGAGGTGGGGCTCACAGAAAATGACTAGATCATGGAAGTTTTATTAAACTTAATCGGTGGATTAATCCATGGGTGAGCTTATAGAAGAATGTGCTGTTAAGAGGAAGGGCCTTGTTGGAGGAAGTAGGCCATGGGGTGGAGGTAGGGAATGCCTTATGGATGGATCTTTTCCTCTCTGACTCTGCTCTTACTGTTGGCTCTGGGATGCTATGCGATGAGCAGTTTTATATGGTTGTACCCTTTCTGACTGATATTTTTGCCTTAGAGTCAGCTTACCATGCACTGAAGTCTCTGAACTCTGAACCAGTGTTAATTTGTGTATGTGAAGCATGTTGTCATGGTAAAGCAAATTTGACTAATACATGTTCAATTCCTGGAAAGTTACATAGGAATATGGTAATGCAGATTGCTTTCAGGGAGGGGAGCTCAGTGGTGGAGGAACAGGCTTAGGAAGGTGACATTTTTCTCTGTATAACTTTTTCTATGTTTTCAGATTTTAATTTATGCTGAAAAAGAATTTTTAAAAATACAGAAATACATACAAAGGAAAAATATGTAGGATAGTTGTCCATACTCAGTTTCCAAGTGCTGTAACTTGGTAAAAGCCAGACTGAATGCTTGTCTAGATTGGAGCTTTAAGGCCTCTCAAAAGGAACTTCAAAGTGGCATGAATATCCTGGTGGTGGTGGAGATGAGATGGCATTCAGTATATTTTTAAAATTCCAGTGGATTTGCTGACACAAATATTTAGCAGACTTCAATTGGAAGCAAATATCTGCTTGTTAATGTGTTTGACCTTCTGCTTTGCTTTTCTTGTGCCTCTGATGGGTGCTTAATCTGACTGATGAGTAAGTTAATGCAATTACTGCTCCTGGACAATCCTAAAATGTTAAAGGATGTATAATATAGTGCTTATGTTTCAATTATTAAAGTGTAGCTTTACCAATGAACCATGTTTCCTGGTGGGTTTTCACTGCCCAGTCAGAACTGGGAGAGCTTATTAGCACCTAGGTGAGCCAGTCATGGAAGAGGCCATTGGTATTTGATATTGTAAACTTTGCAATTTTTATTCTATTGATAGAAACTTTACCTATTCTTAGTTCAAGGGATGTGCTTTTATGACATTCTTTGAAATTTTTTTTTAAATTTAAATTTAAATTTTTTTTTCTTGTTTCAGAACTTTTGTTTGTTTATTTATTTATTTTTATGGCTGGCTCAGCCTGCCCTGAGGGCAGGGCTGGAGCAGCATGTGGTGCCGGGGATTGAACCATGGTCCCTGCAGCCACCTAAACTTTCCTAAGCAGGCGCTTTAGACCACCGAGCCATCCTGCTGGGCCCTTTTTTGACATTCTTTAAAAACTTATTCCCTTTCACATTTAGACTTAAAAACCACCTGGCAGTAATATTAGTACTGCATTTAGTAATGTTTTAGCAATAGACTTCTACGTATTAATCTTCCTTAACATCTTGTTTAAAAGTCACTGATTTATGTTCACTTAAAAATATTATTGAAAAGATCAGTGTTATATAGAAACTTTTAGAAAATTCAAGAGATTTTTAAAACTATAGATGTGTTGAAAGTAAAACCTGAAATAATAGATGCTTTATATTTACTCAGGATAAACTTATTTTCAGCTGAATCAAATTTAAGGCAGTTATTGAAACTTTTAAGTAACATAAACTACTTTTCTCATCTTGTGCCAAAACAAGAATGCCCACAATAATTTATATTTAATTTTTGATACAGTTATCTATCATAAGTAATGGGGTGGGCTGCTCAGAGTGTTCTATTCTCTGTTATGTGGTTTCTGAAGACTGTGGTTTCTTTGTATTGCTACTGGGAATTAGGTTCTTGCTGATGAATTTCTCTTCTGAAGAGATATCAACTATGAATTTCATTGTTGTATTCTTTCACATTAACTTACAAAATAGGTAGAGAGTCTGGATACTCCCTTTATTTCTTGGATGTTTAGGAACAAAGCACTCTTTGTGTATCAAGAAAAACTTTTGCAAGACTGTGATACTTTGTGATGCATACTTTTGAAATTGGCAGAAAGAATTGATTGAAATCACTTTGCTTTGCTGTGTGATTTCCAACTGCCTGCTTTCTTTGGTCAACAATGTACTTCAATAAAGAAGGCCTCTTGGTAATTGGTGGTCACACTGGTCATACCATTTTGGACAGAGTAAATTCAATTTGCCTTAGTAATTAGACTGGGCACAATTAAGAGTTTTAGAAAGATTGAAAAATATATCATATTCCAATTATACAGTGTGTTACTCAGGCTCCCTTTTCTCACCATCAACAAAGAAGCCACTCTGGAATTCAGGCCCCATGTGGGCAGGGACTTTGCTTATTGGTTTATCATATTACATTCATCACCAAAAGCATAGCAGTGCCTAGCACATGGTGGATGCTCAGTTGATATTTCTGTGTTGAATGTGTGAATGAATGAGCCAAGTTTTGTGTGTTCCAAGGGTAGAGTGCAGATGTGCGTGGAGCCAGCAACTCATAAGCAGCTTCTATCTTTTCTCAGTCTTCTTCCATTCATTATAAGAGGCTCTTGAAGACAGTGTGAGGCAGTTAAAAAGGTTTTCAGAATTGTAGGTCACCCGACACAGATACTTTGTGGGCGTGGTAGAATTGGTCCATTTTCCAGGCATGTCTTGCATTACATACTGGGCTGCTACCTGAAACTTTAGATTCACCTTCTTATTAATGTAGCAATGGTTGAGATTCCATCTCCCACCAGTAAGAATGGCTATCATCAAGAAATCAACCAATAATCAAGGCTGTGGGAAAAACAGGAACCCTTCTCCACTCATGGTGGGAGTTTAGACTGGTACAGGTACTGTGGAAATAGTGTGGAGGTCACTAAAAAAGGTAGGATTAGCAGTTCCACTTGACTAACCTAGCTATTCGCCTTCTGGGTATTTTTTTTTTGAGAAGAACTGTAAACATCACACCACTATGATATATGTGCACCTCTGTTTATAATAGCACAATTTGTCATAGCCCACAACCCAAATGCCCATCAACCGAGAAGTGGATAAAAATGATGTGGCATTATTATACAATGGAGTACTGCTCAGCTATAATGAAAGACAAACTTGAGACTTTTATAGATTAATGGATGCAGCTAGAAACCATGCTTATAAGTGAAATAAAGTAGACCTGCATGTATAAACATTGTATCCTCTTCTAGGTGTAAGAATCTGAGATAATAAAATCCAAAATGTACAACAGATAATGCAAAAGAAAGAAACTGCTCAAAAGGAAAAAAAAAAAAAAAAAAAAAAAAAAAAAAAAAAAAAAAAAAAAAAAAAAAAAAAAAAAAAAAAAAAAAAAAAAAAAAAAAAAAAAAAAAACCAACTGGGATGGGAGAAAGGAGAAAAGAAAGGGAATATACATATTCCCTTCTTTCTAATATATATATGTTATATATTATATGTAATATAATATATATTAATACTATATATCATATATATGATAGCTAAGATAATTGTACCACTAATTTCTATTTGTTTTCTGAAAAGAACCATCGGTGCTTGTTTGGTCAAATTTGCATGGCTAAATTTCGTAATCTGAACAACTACTTTGAAGATAGGAATATGCAATGTAACAACCATTGTTAATTTCTGATCTTGTTTTGAAATTCTGTATTGTTTTACTTTTTTCTCAAATTCTCTTCAAAATAAAATGCATTACAGAGCTGCTGCCTTCCATTTTTCCTGCTGCAGGTCCATGTCCTGGTTAACACTGAAAAGTGGTCGTCGCAAAGGTGAACTCTGGCAAGAACAATCCAGGAGGAGAAAAGCGGGCCTCAGAACAACTAACTACAAAGATTTGCTCACAGCACCGTAGCCTACATGAAAACCATGGTTGGAACCCCATAGGGATCTCTGGGGACAAGGTGGCTGTGCCTATGGACAGGCTCTTTTTTGGGGTTTCCCTTGGTGGCCTCTGGTATCTGTTTTTAGTAGGATTCATGCCACCACTCAGAATACATAGCAGCACCATCTGAAAAATCAGTGTGCATACCCACAATAGCACATTTAAATTTTTCCATGAGAACTTTTTTAACAGAATGCATTTAAAATATCAATTTAAGCCGGGCGTGGTGGCTCACGCCTGTAATCCCAGCACTCGGGAGGCTGAGGCAGGAGGATCGGTGCAAGTTCGAGACCAGCTTGGGCTACAAAAGTGAGCTCAAGGCTAGCCTGAACTGCATAGTGAGACCCTGTTTCAAAAAGACAAAAAAAAAAAAAAAATATCAATTTATTTTAAAAGATATTTTGTGTTAATTTTTTTTATAATTTTTACTTGTTTTTTCTGGTAGCAGTTCATTTCTTTATCTCTTATGGCGGTGTGCACCATGCACTAATCAAGAAGGAAAAAAAAAAGATGAGCAGAAAGAGTGAGCATTTAGCAAATTATCGAATGAATGGATCATTACTCCCCAAGAACCAGGGCTCCTGTAATTTTCTGACCACATGTAATTTTCTCATAGAAGCCCCTTGGCTCTTGGGAGCAAATAAAGCAATTGGGAACTTCGGGAATAATGAGTGTTGCCATGTGTTCAACATCGTGCTTGGAATAAAACCACATTATCTTCTACTCTGCTCTGTGAATCTGAATGTATATTGAGATGTCCTTGAGGGATGTAATTCTAACTCAGGTACATTTAAGTTCATTTTTGGAGAAGTTAGATTACAAATTAACTCCTAAAAATCATGAATGTAACTTCTAAAGTTTCACTCTCTCGGAAATGAGCACTACAGTTATTTCTAGAGATTACAGTTCAGTGGAGACAGTGATCTATTGGTCTGATACCTTTTTTTATGACTTTGCTTATGAAATGTTGCATATTTTCATGCTTAGAAATACCCTTTAACTTTGTAATGTACTCTGAGGATTGTATTGTGCCTATTCTTTGCTGCATAAATCACATGATGGCCACAATCCAAAAGCAATAAGATCTGACCTGATGTCTGATCCGCAGATGAATGTCACATGGTTCATCTTGGGCCTGTGAGAGGTGGAGGAACTTGCTCTGCAGAGAGCCACATTCTGGGCATGCAGCCATGGCAGGTCTGACTCTACAGGAAAGGTGGCTTGAGTATAGGAAGAACCCTGTTGCTGCTTATATCTTCATGCTTTTACTTTCTCCAGTAGGCAGCTGAAAATCCCAGTGCAGTTTTCATGTGATTTTACATTAGGATGATCATTCATGTGGAAATTCAGCTCGCTATGCATAAGACCACAGCAGCATTGCCCATTCTGGTGTGTGTGTGTGTGTGTGTATTGTAACCCCAAGGAAAAGCTCTCCCACTGTCAGTAGAACCAGAACTGATCAAGCAGTGCCCTGAAACTACTGCTTAAAATTCTCTTTCAGCCCTATGACTTTTAAAAATAAAGCAGTGAGCTCATTTGGAGCAGCTGTGTCTGTGGCACATTATACCCAGGATACTGGAAAAATTGGCTGTAGATTATTTTTTAATCAAAATCAATGTTCAAAGCCAAGGCCAGAGGGAGTTGAGTCAAAGTGATTTCAAAATCTTGATTAAAAAGCTTTAATGGGCTGGGCAGATAGCTCAGTGGTCTAAGTTCCTGCCTGGCAAGCACAAGGACTTGGGTTGATCTCTGGTACCACATGCACCCTGCGTGTTCCAGAGGTGCCTTGCTGGCCAACAAGACCTGGCACGGTGGCACATGCCTATAGTCCCAGTGCTGGGGAGGCTGAGATAGGAAGATCACTATGAGTCCAAGTTATGTAGTGAGACCATATACAAAAGAAATAAATGAATGAATAAAATATATATATATACGAAGAAGATCAAGGGCCAGCCAGATGGATCATCTGCTTAGGCAGATGCAGGGACCATGAGTTTGATCTCCAGCCTTCCATGCCAGCCCTTCACCTGGGTATGTTGAGACAGCAATTGAGACTAGGCATGGTGTCATGTGCCTATAATCCCAGTGCTTGAGAGGCTGAAAACAGGAGGATCACTATGAGTCTGATCTGTGTAGTAAGAACCTGAAGACTCTGTACTAAATAAATTAAAATAACTTAGAAAATTGGTAACCGCAGGTCATAAGTAGACCTACTGGTGTGGGGTTGTTTAAAAAATTGATAACAGCTTATTTGGTTTGAGTTCTTCTCATTCCCTGCTACTTTCTCTTCTCTTTTCTTCCAATGCCTCTTCCTTGTCTCAAGTCACAGAGACTGCAAACTGACTTTATTATCCATTTCTCCCACTGTCAAGTATTCCAGAGTCTTCATTTTTAGATGAGAACATGACTTGTCTTTTCCCCTGATGTGTGCCAGTCTCCTTGTAGCTGGGGAGACCTACATGAGTAAATTATTCAGTATGAGCACCGTCTGACTTGGCCCCTTAAGGGGAAATCGCCTCCTCCTTTTCTTCTTGTGGCGTTGGAGTGAGAACTAGGAAATGAACCAACTTTGACCATTCAGATAAAAAAAGTACTTCATTATCCATTTCTCCTCTTGCCAAGTGTTGCAGAATCTCAAGAATGTCAGGCAGTGAAGGACAATCCCAGGTTTCTGCCAGAACCCCTCCAGTTCAGAACCACAAACACCCAGACCGTTATACAAATTAGAATCTCTTTTGTTTATGTCATTATTGTATAGGGCCTTCATCAGTAGTTCTCTCCATTTCCTAATACATCCACCCATTTGAGCTCTTTATTCTCTCAGCTCATTTCCACATTCTGTGAGATGGTCCAGAGTGTAGCCCAGTGGCTCACTCTTTGCCATTAGTTTGAATCAATATCAGTGGGATGAATCTTCATAAAACACAGATGTTCAGGCCTTGCCTCTAGTTTAGAACCTCTAGTGCTTGGTACAAGGATCTACATGTCTAGCAAGATCCTCAGGTGATTCGAATGAAGATAATCATGGCTATATTTTGAGAAGCACTGTTGTGTGTGTGTGTTTTTTTTTTTTTTTTTTTTTTTTTTTGCCTGGTACAAAATACATGCTTCAAAAAGCTGGAGACGTTTGGCTATACCTCCTCAGTAGGTTCTGCCAATGATATGGAGACTGAACCTATGAGGTACCTCAGTGACTGCTCTGGTGACTCACCTGCCTCAAAAATACCACTAATATGAAGGCCTAAGCAACACCAATAGCAACCACTACTGAATCAGGTACTTGACATAATGTTGAAAAAGCAAGTGGTGAACACAAATGTTTTATGTAGCAAGCTGCTTTTATGTGATAGTTATATAACTTGAAAATGCAGATTTTGGTTCTTGGTTCCTTGTTTTTTTTTTATTACTTTTAATAAGAAATAACAATGTATAACAATGTGACAGTTTCAAAACATGTTAGTTTTACATTTCAATATTTGATACAATGCATATTGTTGTCCTCCTATTGGTTATACAGAACACAGGGGGTAGATGTTGTAATTTTTCTAATCATTATTGGTACAACAAAATTTCTTCTCATTGAACTAAGAGAAGGTAGTTGTGTACAGAATCCAATGTTCGATAATCGCAGTGGGTTATTGATAAAACTGGCAATGTTGGAAGCTGCTGATTTAAGCCTTTTACAGCTTAGCATTCCAATCTAGCTTTATGTTTTATGTCTTGTGGTTAAACTTTTCTGCTGGGTGGTTAAGAGCAATTTCAAGCAAGACCTGTATACAAAAACATGTAACTGTTGTATCTCGCAAGGTCAGTCAAATCCCCTCAGGATTTACTTTGGAACCATGTATGGTGCTTTGTAGAACTGTTGTCAGTGTCAGCCATCTGGATGAGTCATGGTCTTTGCTTGTCCAGTTTGCTCTCTGTGAAAGTGTGACAATATTTTCTCTCTAGGTGACTCTCCTTAGGCACACTGTGTATCTTCAGTCCCTTTCCTCTATAGATCCATAATCTCCTTGAACAGAAAACTTGGAACACCACTGAGTTGTAGGATGTTACACCACAGGTTCTCTTATATCCTGAGTCCTCACTGATCTTGAAGGGCTAGGACCAAAATATTGGCTATCTTTGTAGGCCTTCTTTTTCCCTAACTTTTGGTAAACCCCTAGCTAACTTCATCAAAAAGAGGAAAGAAAGGACTCAAATTCAAGCAATAAGAAATGAAAAGGGCAAAATTACAACAGACCCAGTAGAGATTCAGAGGATCATTAATAGCTTCTTTGAGAATCTTTACTATCACAGAATTGAAGACATAGATGAAATGGACAGGTTTCTAGAAAGGTAAAAACTACCAAAACTGAATCAAGAAGATATAAGATCTCTTAATAACCCAATAACAGTCAATGAAATACAAGATGTAATAAAAAAAGCCTACTGACAAAGAAAAGTCCAGATCCTGATGGATTCACCACCGAATTCTATAAGAAATTTATGGAAGACATAATCCCAATACTTCTCAAACTCTTCAATGAAATTGAAAAGGAAACAATCCTCATAAAATCATTCCTTGAAGCAAGTATTACACTGATACCAAAACCAGAGAAAGATGCAACTAAAAAAGAGAAGTACAGTCCAATTTTTCTCATGAACATAGGTTCTTTGTTTTAGAAGAGTAAAATCTGTAGGACAATTATGTTTCCTGAAGTTTTTAACTATTCATTCTTGAGTGAGAATCATCCAGAAGCTCACTGAAAATACATGCTTCATTAGAATAATCTGCAAAAAGTTAAATTCTTGGTGAAGTATACTAGGTTTGGTCCACAAAAGACAGTCATCCTATGTCAATGTTCAGGGTGAACCGCATAGGCAGGGGTGGGCGCCTGATTACCACTTGATGGCAGTGGGCAAAAGGCTGGTGGGCAAGAGGCTCAGTTTCTGAAAGAGGCACATTAGAAATACTAAGGTTCCACTGGAAGATATTAATCAGAGAAAGAAACCCGCTAGCTGTCATTTAGGACTGCCATTTTCACAAAAACACAAAGGCTGAGCCAAAAGGAAGACTGGACCTGGGTATGGCAGGTAACGCACTCCAAGAGAACTGTGATTGTGCAGTTGGAAAGGTGAGGGTAAGATGCAAAGGGAAGGAAACAGGCCTGGTGGTGGGGCTACAGTGGGGAGAGGAAGGAGTCTGGGATTATACATAATTTCTGTTTAGGCGCCTGGCTGAACAGGGTGCTGTCCTTTATGGAGGAAAAAAAAAGTAGAAAAAAAAAAAAAAAAAAAAAAGAAAAACAGAGGCTAGAAAGTGTTGATGGTTTTATATTTGCAAATGCCGGATTTGAGGAGCTTGTACATTAGGCCAGAAGGCAGTCTGAACGTAAGCAGGACGTTACTGTCTCAGGACATGGTTTTGGAAGTTACAAGTCCACAGAGGATGATGGTGGTGAATACATGTCCATGAGGGGCTCACCAGGAAAGATGTGTGATGAGAATTAGCAGAGGACCAAAGAAGGAGCTGAGTACAAATCAGATAAGAAACTCTCCAAGCGACAGCTGCCTTGACCTGGAGACTGGCACTGGCCCGATATCTGACTGTGGACAAAACCCTCACCTTGTCTGTGAAGTTGTCTTTAACACAACACCCTGGAGGATGTCATCCTGCCCTGCTTACTCTCCTCGGGTCACTGTGTATTGGACAGGTGTAGTACACAGGGTGCTGTGCTGTGAATTGTATAGTTGTCTGTCACTTTATAAGCAAAGTACTGAGTGTCTTGAAGTCATGGACTATATTCTATTCAACCTATTTCCTTAATGTAGATACTGTATCAGGTATAATGTATGTTTTCCCTAAGGGAAAGAATAATTCAAGTATTATTTATTTTTAAGTCTTTCAGTGATAGCCTGGCTGTTCAGCTATTTTAATGATCATTTTTGGGGAAAGTTTTTATATACAAATTGCTTCTTATGGAGCAGTAAGAAAAACCTGAATGGCATTTTGCAAGCATAATCTTTGTTTTTTTCTACTCTTCTTGTCTATGTTCCTTGGCTCATGTTGTCCTGGGCTTATCTCAAGCCTTAATGATCTTTATTCATAATCTGATCTCTTACCTCCGGGAGAATTTATGACGTTGGAAGTCCCTTTTCTTTTACTTGTGAATATTAAAAACATGTTTTCAAATCAATATTACATGAAACAGCAAAATTAGATTTTACATAAATATGGTTATTTTTTCCAATTGTCTGTTATTTAAAAATGATAAAAGAAAATCAAAGAATTAATTTGAAGATCAAGTATAAAATGATTTTTCTCTGTATATTAGTTTGACTTTGAAGCTGGTTGAATTTCTACTGTGCATTGTTGAAGTATTTTGTATCTGGATTAACATTTCTCATATATAAATATTGATGCTTCCTAAAGGAAGATTTACCAACAGTGTTTTTTAAAAACAAACAATAAATGAGCTTTTGTGCTAACCTTGTCATATATATTAAGATTATATACTAAGACAACTCCTTACAAAGAGTTTAAATCTAAGTTTTGTGGGTTTTATTTGCAGAATAGTTTTAGTTTTAGTGTCTTTGGAGGCAGGAAAGGTATACGACTGAATATTTGTGTATAATTCTTAAGACATTTTGAAGCTGATGTAACATATCTATTAAATTATGTTTGATTTGTCTGAATAAGAATAACTGGAATTTTCAGTTCTTTTGACTCTAGGTCGCAGGATTTCTCAGGACAGTTCACATATTTTCTGCTTAGAGCCACTCAGGTAATGTTTTCAAATACAGAACAGACTTTTCCAATAACAGACTTCAGAATTTTTTTGGAGAGTGAGGCTAGGTATCTTTGCAATGGCCCTAGGTGACTGTGGCCTCCTTGTCAGCTGAGAATCATTGTTACTAGTGGAGTGGTTCCAGGGAGTGAACATGGACTCTGCTGAGACATCATGCCTCCCTGTCTAAAACTGAGAGAAACCTTTGCAATGCCACTCTTTGTGAAAGTCGGGACCATAATCCTCTTGCTCACAATAGCAGCTGCTTAAACTGCACAACAGAGGCAGAATCATGGTATGTGTAGCTATATAGATTTTAGTCTTACACTTGTTACTGTACTTTAACTCTGCATGTGTTATTGTGCTATGCTCATGTCCATTTAGACTCTAACCTCCTAAGGATAGGATCTGAGGTTACATATTTTGCACACATTATTGAGGGGCTTGATGAACAGGCAATATTTAATATGCTCCTACTTGCTAACAGGAAATCTACCAATTAACTTACACTAAAAATCATGTATGAGCTATATGACTGATTGCTCCAGCTATGTGCAAGGTCATGTCCTTCACACAAACCTTGCAATACTATAAACATAGCTAGAGAGGACAGTGATGATAATTTTTGTTTGTGGCTGTTTAAGCCCCAGTATGGGCTTTTCTTGCTGCTGCATGGTGAGACTTAGTCTGCTCAGAGATGAGAGAAAAATGACCATCCTATGAATTCTAGCGGTCATGGTTCTCATTTCTAGAGATTGTGGTTATGGATTTTTCTATTTTCTTCCAAGTATGACTCTAGAAAGTAGTTTAGGGTAAACCATGGTAGCTTCCTCTGGGAAACTTCTTAAAGCTAACATCCAGCTAGCTTCCTCATGAACTTTGCATTATAATTTGAGTTTTGCCAGTCTCCTATATTTGTTAAATATGATAAATATCTACCCTATTGTTATGCATTATTTCAAGGGAAAATTTTTCTCAGAGTGTGTAACTGTAACTAAGTCTTAAAGTATGGTTTTGTACACTTCTACTTCAACTCATAACCTGACACAATTCTACATTATTGTTCATTATTATGATTATGCCAAAAGGACAATATCAGACAGATATTGAATACATAAGTAATACATCACAGGCCTCTTAAGACTGACACATGTATAAGAACTTTTCATTGGCAACAAAGGAAGAAAGTTCTAGAGACCAGGCCCTGATAAGTAAGGATAAGCTTGAAGAAAAGCCATAGTATGAGGCTGTCATGACTGCCCAGGCAGCAGAGCACAATGCTGTGAAAACAGTAAGTGTCTAGGCAGGAAATTGCTGCTGTGGTCTTGAGGGAGCCATGGGGAACTAAGCTGGAGAAGAGAAAGAAAAACAGTGTTGGGTCCCTGTCTATGATACTTTACTGGATATGTCAACTTAAATTAGAAATATCCAACTCTATTGCTTCAGCATAGCTCTGCATGTGGAAGACCCACCTGTGGGAATGGCCACCAGAATGGTATAAAAGAGCAAGGAAGAAGGAAGGATAGCTTCTGTGTCTTTAGGGGACCTCCTGTCTTCACCTCTGGCTTGGACGTCATCTCCTGGCTTCCACAACAGGCTCTTCAGCCCACCTCCCAGCATAGACCCTTTGGCATTCCAATATGGACCCCAATAGTATACTCCACTGCACTTCAGGGCTTAGAATGGATCCTTTCATTTCCAGTGTGTGGACAGAAATTTGCATTCGTACACACCTGGCTCTGAGGGTGGTCATTTTAAGCAATATCATAAATTTTTACATATCTATATATCTTGCTTTAAATCTGTTTTACAGTGAGCACTCACTGATATCATGTCTTAGTCTTTGTGTGTGGCTTGCTGCAGCAGGCTCGATAAATTATATATGCTTCTGGCTCAAGTTTCTGGAAGCTCTGAAGGCCAAAGGATTAATGACTCACATTCTGTGAGGGTTCTGGTACTTCTCATCCCATGGAAGAAGGTGGAAGGGAAGATGTGAGCACATGAAAGATGTCACACTTTAGCCTCAAGCCCTTTAATAATAACATTAGTCCATTAATTATTACATAATCATCTTTTGTTTAGCCCCACCTTTGGTACTGCTCATTGGGAATTAAGTTCCCAACAAATACTTCTGGGGAAAAGATTCAAACAGAGCAAGGAAGGGATCTGAATAATTTAAGGCTATAGTAAGGCTGGGAACTTTAAGTCTGGACTGGGGTTGCAAAAATTAGAAAAGAGGTTTAAAACAAAGAGGTCAACTACTTGAAACAAGTGTTTCCTCTTATGTCATTCATGGCTCATACCTTTCTCACTCTTGTTAAAATCAATCCCTGACTTTCAAAGAAATCAATATAGAAATGATGCTATTTGAAGTGTTGTTTAGAGATAGTCTCCCCAGGCCAGGATGGTGAAATGAAAAGCAAATATTATATGTGATGTTAACTTAGATTTAATATTTAAATTTAAAATTTAATTTAGCATTATAATATTTTGATATTCTGTAGTTCCTCTAAATTCCTAAGAATGGATGTAGTCACTTTAAATTTTAAAAGGAATGAGCAAATATGGTTGAGCAATTTCTCTGAAGTTGACTTGGAATGTATGCCTGTTTCTTTGCCAAATTAGGCTTCTACAGGATGATAGTACTAAATTTCACTGGTTGAAGTTTAATCTATGACATTTATGTTGTTTTGAAATGATTGAGCCAACATTTATGTAGACATTCTATAGTGGTTATGTCATGAGTGCTGAAGGACCACCTGACTTCGATTATGGGTTCCGAGGTGCCGCCCAGATCTTCTGTCTTTATCAAACTTGGTGCTGATGCTACTGGCCTGCTGAGTCCTCTTTGGATAGTAAAGGTATCACAGGACTGGGAAATGTAGTTTCAAAGGAAATGGAAACTAGATGTATGTTTCTCAGACTTCTCATGACCAAATCAACCAATAAGATTATTAAATTGACTATAGTTTTCCAAGTAAAAAAGAAGCATGAATTCTTATCAAATTTCTTTAGCAGGACAACTTGGCATTGAGTTTGACTGCTGCAAACACAAATTTAATTGATTTTCAATTTCATTAAATAAATGTTCCTTGAGTTTACTTTCACTGGGAGAATAGTTTTCAATATAATATCATTACTTGATTGTTGAAGGGCAAAAGTATTTTCTTTCTACTAAACCAAACAGTCACAAGGAAGACTCGAAAACGGGAATGAACAGAAGCTGTATTACTGCTCATTTTAAAACAATGTAAAACTGCATTTTATTAGCTTTTAACCTGGACACTGTGAAGCTTAATTTTATGGGTCAAATTGACTGGGCCATGAGCTCAGGGACTGGGCTAACACTGTGTTTCCATGTGAGTGCTTTAGATGAACTTAGTATCTAAATTAATAGAACACAGCAGCTTGTCTTCCCTCTTGTAAGTGGACCTCATTTAATCAGCTAAAGGCCTGAGTAGAGCAAGCAGGCTGGCTTCCCCAGAGTAAGAGCAAACTCCTCCTACTCCATGGTCTTCCACTTGGGACACTGACTTATTCCTGCTTCAGATTTAAATGGAAACATCAGCTATTCTTACATCTCCCACCAGCCAACATTTGGATTGAATCATAGCCATAGATTCTTCTTGTTCTTAGGCTTCGAGACTCAGAAGGGGACTATGCCTTTGGCTCTCATGAGTCTTCGGGTTCCTGACTCCTCTTGTAGGACCTGGGACTGTCACCCTCCATAATTGTGCAAACTGTTTCTTATACAAATTTCATTCTTCTTATGTATACATTTTGTGGTTTTGTTTCCCTTAGAAACCTGACTAACACAACACACTTTTTCCTCCCTGTTTTTGTTGTTATAATTTCCATGGTGTTTGGAAAGAGTAAGTGTTCAAAGCTACATCTCATGATTTGTGCCTCAGCTGCTTCTTGCTTGGCAGGGTGTACACAGAGCACAGGAACAAGGTTCCAGTTGGACTTCTTGCTATTAGCTCAGTCAAGCACAGGACTCATAGCCCAACAATGGGTTGTGAAGCTTCACCTAAACCACTCTGCTGCCATCTGTCTTGAAAGGAGCTGTCAACTTAATATGTCATGTCATCAGAGAATGAGCACAACAGACATGGAAGAGGAATGGTGGAAGACAGGAAGGAAGTGTTCTTCTTTTTTTGTGGGACCAGGGTTTGAACTCATGACCTTGCACTTGCCCAGCAGGCACTTGTGCCTCGGAGCTATATGCCCAGCCCCAAGAAGGAAGTGTTCTTGCCACATAGCATTTACAGCTAAATCATGTGTTGTCTATCTAGAGTGGTGTCTTATGTCTCCAGAGGCATCTTTTGATTAGGACCATAATAGGCAGTTTCCTTAGCTCACACTAGTCTTGAAAGGCCATTACTCACCATTTTTTTTGGGGGGGGGTTTGGTTTGCTTTTGTTTTTGATTGGAATCCAGGGCTTCGTGTATACCAGAGGCCAGATATAACTCAACCTCTGTGCTATATCTGCAACCCCATATTCCACTTTTAAAGGTATCAGTGCCCTGGTATAGTTATCATTTTTTCTTCTTAAAAAGGAATTGACTTTATAAAGATGCACCTTCATTACTAGCATGGAGTGAACCCATACAAATGTATATGTACTCAAAATCCTATATAAAGTATACATAAAAAATTATGTTTCCCCTTCTTTCACTATGGACTTCAATAGTAAAATGGAGAAGTTTTCATATTTGTAAGAAAGGATAATTCTTCCAGCTTAAAATTGGAAGGAATTGACTAAGTTTGAAAAACTAAATATAATTTCTGGCTGGATTTATTCCTGTCTTGTGTCTCTAGAGGAATTTACTCCTGGTACTATTATTACAGGAAATTCCAAAAGCTTGAACATTTTTTGCTATTTTCATAAAATCAAATGTTTATTATATTTTGCTTAATTTAGACTTGGAGGAAAATAGCTTTGCTTTGTATGAATTGAAATATATAGTAGGTGGCATGACAGTGTAATTTTGTGTAAAATTTAGATAATGGAAGTATTTAAAATTCTTAGAGTAACAAAGTATCATACTTACAAAAAATATTTCTCTAGCTCTATTGGAGTCCATTATAAATAATAGACCTTAAGACAAATGCAGTGCCCACTTACAGTCAATATTATTGTCCTGTGAAATAGAGTTGATCTCTCCAATATCAGCTCTTAGGTTATTAAAAATTATCAATGATTAATAATTTTGAACAGTTCGTGTTACCATGAGATGTCCAACTAGGTAGTAAATAAAGGGAGTGAAAGGTAATGAAATATTCAGATGTCTTAAAAAGTACAGGCTAACTTTTGGTTAAAAGCTTTTGTCTTGCTCCTGGTCCTTGCATCTTATTTATCAATTCCATGGGACCATGGGAACATTGTCTTAATGTATGTCTGTGTTGTTCTTAGATAGTATAAGGGTAAAGATATTGAACATGTCATTCCCAGGCTCAAGTGCCTTTGGACCACAGTTATGAATTTCTAAGTATACCTTGCCCTTCCAAAACCCCATACAAATTCTGTCTTCATTTATGCTAGCATTTTTCTACAGTATAAGTAGATTTCTGAAGGAATAAGCTATGTAATAAAGAAAATTCTTTGCACGTCCATGATTTCGGTTCTTGTGTGTTCCATGTCATTACCACCAAGGGTTATGTCAGTTACTCAAGAAAGCTGAAAGAAGCTGTATTCATAGGAAAAGCTTGTGATATCCACTTGTGATATTTTCTTTACCTCTGTTTTAAAATCTTATTTATTTATTTATTTATTTATTTATTTATTTGGTACAGAGTCTTGCTATACAGTTCAGACTCATAGTGATCCTCCTGTCTCAGCCTCTAGGATTACAGACATATACTTTCATGTCTGGTTTTGGCAGCTAGGTCAGTGCTGGGCCAGTCTGGCCTCTGGTAACCTGGGTTGAACTCAGGTCCTTGCACTTTCCAATCAGGTGATTAGACCATGCGCTATCTCCCTGGCCCTCTACTTCTGTTTTTAAACGTTAACTCTAACATCCTTCAGAAGCTTGCTGCTATACGTTACCATAAAAATCTTATTCAACAGTCTTAACTTGAATATACACTGAGCAGTGATTTTGTACTGTTCTGGCACATTTTTTTTTTTTTTTTTTTTTTTGCAATAAAAGTCATTATAGGGAAGCTTGATATTGCTTTGGTAAAGTAGACATATAGGAACATCTCCAATCCAATTCTTTCCTCTAATATGGTAATCTGTTGTCTGTATTTAATTGTCTGGAAGGTGAAAGTTGTTGGGCAGCCCAATGGAAATTTTTAAGTTTTTTCACTGCGGGTCAGCTGTCTTTTCAGATCAATCTTTCTGCTAATGACAACCAATACTTTCATATGTGATTACAGGCCTGCTCCATCTTTTCATGAGTCGAGACTCTTTGGAATCATATGTATTGATCTTTTTAATAGAAGTCAGGAAAAATAAAATTACTCTGGCTTCTTGCAGCAAAATGATGATAAATGAGAACTTAGAAACTTATGGGAGAAATTTTTTCTGCCTTGAATTATTTTAATAGGTAAAAATGATTGTCTTTTTAATAGTATTTGCTTTCCATTATGCACATTTGCAGCAAAGCCAAAAATTGTTCCTATATTACTTTATGAAACCGCATTGAGGCAGAACCTTGTGGGTGATCCCGCACCTGCTGGTGACTGGGATAAAATGCTCGCTAAAAGGAAGCAAAGAGAAAGTTCTGTGGCCTCTGTAGTTGTCCCAGTGGGCTTTCAGAAGAGAAATTTCAGTGAAAAAGAATTTTCTATGTATTATTTATAACATTCCTTTAAAAGCTCATTGTTAATTTTTTTTTTTAAATCTACCCTCACACTATTTTGTTTTTCACCTGTGCAAGACTATTTTCCAAGCATTTTTTCTTTATTTTTTGGGGTGCTTAAGATAAAACATGTGCAATGAGTAAATATGGAATTCTTTGCTTATGCTTTTTGTTGCTTACTATATGTGCCTGAAAGCTGCAGGTTGTGCCACTGATAAATTTTTCCAAAATCCAAAATTGCAGGCATTATTTTAGCTCTGGTTTTTGAACCTGGGGTTTCTTTTTCATATTTGAATCAAGTCCTTAGTTCCCAAATTAAGACTTAGTTGCTTCCTGGAGTTTGAGGGAATATGCTACCAACACAGATCAGAGGACATCAGTGCTGTGATACATACACCCGATCTCTAAAAAAATGGATGAAGTTCAAATCATCCCAGAAGGTAGGCCAATGTATACACTGGCTTGCTTTCATTGGCACTGGAGACTTGTCTATAAGAAGAAAGACTTGAAACACTGGGATGCCATGTAAATCGCTTTCGTGGTCCTGTGCATTGATTGCACCACTGTGATGCTGATGGGACCCCATCTTTCTCTCCCTCTCCTCTAAACATGACAAAGGAAAGTTAATTCCTAGTTCTATGAAGAAGAATTGATGAATTCATACTATGAACCAAACAAGTGGGGTCTAGGAATAAAGGAGATAAGCCTCTAGGTTTTGTGTGTGAGTTAATGGTTCTTTGAGAAAGTCCCATGACCTAGTCACACATCTCAGGAATGTTGCTGAGCCCCAAGTGTAGAGCAACCTTGGACGATGGCATACAGCATCTGATAGGAGACCCACAGGAGGCCACAGGTGACTCAAGACATATACGCTAGACTAAAATTAAAGATGGGCAGAGAGAATGCTTTTGTGAAAGGGAGAAACTGGGGGAGGCTGGTTTTCACAAGGGATAGAAAATACTCCAGCATGGCTAGCTTATGCACACATGAGTGCACGCGGGCGCGTGCGCGAGCAAACACACACACACACACACACACACACACACACACACAGCCAATAATATCTTAAAAGTACAGATGACTTTTAGGTAAAAATTTTTTTTAAACATGGATGATAGCAGTGATGCATCTGGTAGATGGGCTCTACCTGTGGTGGTACCTTTGACTACACGTTTGGCCTCGGCCAATTTGCTACCTAAGGACAAAACTTGTGAAGTTGACCATTTCTAGAGTTTTAACTTTAATTTATAGTAACAAGTGAATTGTGCTAACCTTGAAATACTGATACAAGAAGTGAAGGTTTTTTTAAAAAATTATATGACTTTAAGAAAGCATAGAAAATTTTGTGGCATATTACCTTTTGTCATGCATTAGTTTAAAGTTGTAAACTGTATTTGTTTGTGAAAAAAAGTTAAAGGGGAGTTATTCAAATATACATATTTGGAGTATATATTTAAAGAATACCTTTCTACTTATGTTTCTCTACTCCTATTGCCTTAAGGAATTTATTATTTAAATTATACTTCACATTATCTGTTTTTGCTGTGTCAAATAAGTACGTATACAAATGTGTGTATGTATGCTTCTTTGTATGTTTTTTCTCTATGCATGCATATGGCATACAAACATAAACACATAAGGATGTTTATTTTATCTGAAAATACAAAATTACTGTATCTTCATTTCTAACTCTTGGAAGCTTGTTAAAGTGATTTTAAAGCAGACTATAAACTTATTTCCTTTTGCTGAGGTAGACTGATTTTGCAGAACTCAGGTTTGAACAACGGGCCTCTACACTGAGCTACATCCCAAGCCCATAGAAAAAATTTTTTATCTGGAGTCAGGGGGTAGCTAAATTGCTAATTTCTCAGACTGGACTTGGACTTGTGATTATGCTACCTAAGCATCTGACAGTACTGAGATTATAGACATATATTACCACCCCTCACAGAATTTAGTAACTCACAGAATACCACAGCTCACATAATATCTTAGTTCTGTGCATTTGTTAAAATGGTGGATAATGTGAGAGTGATAAAAGTAATTGTATTTGCTCATACCCACCTTATTGAGTCTTTCCACGGACACGATTAACTCTTCATTTTTGACATGGTAACATTGTTGTTAGGAAGTGGTAATAGTACCTGGTAATAGTAAGCACTGCCAGCTTCATAAAAATTTGGATAAATGGAAACAGTTTAACAGACTACAGAGGAAAACTACAGAGGCAACCACGAGGAAGAAAGAATAGTACAATCTTTATTTCAACTGAATTGGGAATGCTTGGGCTTACAGAGGTCAACTCTGTTTAAAAACGTTTCCATGCACAGTTGTTCTTCAGAGAGTGCTAGAGGAATGCCATGTTTCAGTTACATGAGTTGCTGTGCAGAGAGGGCTTAAAAACCTTCAAGCACAAGGACTCTTGTTAACATTAGAGCCTTCAGCTACTGACTTCCCCAGGTCCATTTACATTTTATCTCTCTGAGATTGTGTTGGATCAAGCAAATCAGTGGCTTCATGTTCTGCAGGATGCAATGAGGTATTAAGAAGATTCCAGAACCTTGTTGTCTTAGTTAGTTTTTACTCGTTTCTGGGACAAATACCCGACACTCAAAATGAAGGAAAGAAAGGCTTATTAGCTCACAGTTACTGGAGGTTTCAGTCCATATTCGGCTGAGTGGGACAGAGCAGAGAGCATCTAGTTTATGGAGGCAGAACAGCAACAAAATGGTGACAGAGGCAACCAACCAAGGGAGCAGAGAGCAGCAGTGCTAGTCTGTCTCTCTGTCTCTCTTTAAATTATATCAGGCTCTCTGCCTTGGTCTATCCACGCCAGGCCATACCCAGTCTCAGCAGTACTCAGACCATAATCCCAACAGTACTAAGACATGTAATCCCAGTGAATCATCATTCAAGTCTCAAACTCTAGAAGTCCCTACCCCATGATGTCATGAGGTTTGGGGGGACAACTAGACATAAACCATAACATTCTGCCCCTGGACCCTCAAAGTCTTATGCACATCCCTTTGTGTAAAATACATTTTAATCCATCTGGAAGCATTGCCAAAGTCCCAACAGTTTCAGCATTGAAAAGTCCGAGTCCCAATTCTCCTCTATGATCCAAGGCAAACTCTCAACTGTGAGCCCCTATACAATAGAAAAGTTAAATATATCCAACATTCAAAAGCACAAGATAAACATTAGCATTCTAAAAGTTGCAAACAACAGGGGAATACAAAACACTGGTATGAACACATGTCCAAACTCCAGCAGGGTAAACATTAAATCCCATGGTTCCAACTGGAACATCTGAAGCAGTCTGAGCTGAATTGTGAGCTTTGAAGACGTTACACAGTTCTGCCACTACAGCACTCTTTCTGGTATTTTCCATGGCCTCTCTCTTAGGCCGAATTTGCTCCCTCTTTGCACGATCTACGTTCCTGGCCTTTCCAAACTTCTGGGGTTTCCACTGAACAGGCTTCTAATATACAGCTTTTCACACTGCCCTCTCAGGGATACACTGCCTGGCCTCCCAGGCATTCTTCTGAAATCAAGGTGGAAGCCTTCTTAACCTCTGAACTCCCACATTCTGCATAGGCCTATGTGGATGATGCCAAGGTGTGCTATCAGCTGGAGTAGTAGCCAGGCTTCTTCTCTCTTGGCTGTAGAGATTGAGGGCCTGGACCACTGAGCACTCTGACCCTGATTCTGAGAAACAAATTCTCCATGCCAACACCATTTTGGAACCTGGTTTGGCCTCTGCTGCCATTCTGGTAATTGGATCTCTGTGGCTTTCTTCTTAAGGCAAAATCTCTCTCCCTTGCAATTCAGAGGCTGCAAAGGGTGGAGACCTGCCACCTCTTGTGATGCTCTCAGGCCATCCTTTTCATTCTCTGGTTCCTTCCCAGCACTGGAGATCCTTTTAGCTCCATCTTTGCAGTCCACAGCTTTCCTGATGTTTCCTTTCTGGCCAAACTCACATTTTAAATCATCTTTCTTGGCTCTTTGCTCTTGATTTCAACATAAATCTGGCTAAAAGCTGCCAATAACAGCCATGCTACCAACCCAATAGTTTGCTGCTTTGAAATATCTCTTGAAAGATTAATCAGTCTGCCATGCTTAATCTCAGTGTTAGGCAAAGTCTCTGAGCACAAGCAAAATTCCGACAGACTTTCAGCCAATCCATAGCACAAATCATCTGGAGTCCAATGGCCAGTGCTGTCCTTTTTCCCCCACAGAAACCACTTGAGCCTGGTCTTTATAGACAGGTCTTCTGTCAGTCTTCTGGTCTAAACTCTGACCAGAATCTCCCCTATAGAACAGCTGAAGCTTTTCCAGCTTTTCACAAGTAGAGGACCTCTCCAAACATTTCCAGTCTCTGCTCATAAGCCATTATTTATACCCAGGCTTCAAGCAAGTCTTCTGGTCTGAGCTCTAATCATAATCTCCCAAACAGAACAGCTGAGGCTGTTCCAGTGCTTTGCTTGTAGCTGACATCCCTGAATCTTTCCTATCTCTTCCCATAAGCCATTCCCAAAAGCTTGTAATCTACATGGTCAGGTTAGTCACAGCAACGACCCCACTTCTCTGGTACCAAATTCTGTCTTAGTTACTTTTTGCTCACTTCTGGGACAAATACCCGACACTCAAAATGAAGGAAGGAAAGATTTATTAGCTCACAGTTACTGGATGTTTCAGTCCATATTCGGCTGGCCCAAGACTGAGCGGAACAGAGCAGAAAGCATCCAGTTTATTGCAGCAGAACGGCAACAAAATGGTAACAGAGGCAACCAACCAAGGGAGCAGAGAGCAACAGTGCTAGTCTGTCTCTCTGTCACTCTTTAAATTACTTCAGGCTCTCTGCCTTAGCCTATATGCCTCAGGTCACATCCATAGTCTCAGCAGTACTCAGACCATAATGCCAACAGTACTAAAATACGTAATCCCAGTGAATCATCATTCAAGTCTCAAATTCTAGAAGTCCCTGCCCCATGATTGCATGAGGCTTTGGGGGGACAACTGGACATAAATCATAACACTTGTATAATGTGAAAGCTCTTTTTTAGATTCAGATTGGCAGGTGGAATATGGACTCTAGGTTACCACTTTTCAGGCTCATAAATACAGTAAAATATGTAAAAGTAGAGTGCCTTCCCCACTTGCCATCTAATATCCATTAAAGAATTTTCCTATTCTCATCCCCTTATGAGATCTGCTGATAACTTGTTTCCAGTATTGCTTTCTCTTTTCTTCATCCATGTAAAACAAGAGGTCACTATCAGCACACTGGTTGTAGTCTCATTCACACATCTTTAGCTCTCTAGGACTCAAGCCTTCAGCAAAGCATCATGGGACATTTTCCTCTGCTGGCTTTTTAGATTGCCTCTGACTGGTTGGTGTACTTCATAATCACCTGTTAGCCTTTGAACCCCAAGGTTTCTTGCTTCCGTGGTAGTTGTAGGGGCCAACATACTGATGATAGTCCTGCAGGCATTTACTCAGCCCTTTTCAGAGGCTCAAAGCTGGTGTGTGCTTAGTTACCTGTTTGGACAGCTTTTACTTGAATAGTAAGAGACAGGGAGCTTGCCACATGAAGGTGGAAAAGCACACCAAAGGAACGTGGAACAGCACCTGCTAGTGAGGGTGTGTGCACTCGTGGAAAGGTGCTCTTCGTAGAGTGCTCTAGCAGTTTGGATGTTTTGTGTCCCTTTAGATGTCAGACTTATGCTTTCATCAGATCCAGAGTCATTTTTACTCTTAAAACTGCCTAACTTAGGGCTAGCCAGGTAGCTCAGAAGACTGAAACATCTGTTTAGGCAGAAGACAGGAAACGGGTTTGATCCCTGGTGGGCTGTGCCGGCTCCACCCCCAGGAAGTGCTGAGATGTTGAATGAGAATGGGCATGTCAGAGTGTGCCTGCAATTCCAGCACTAGGGAAGCTAAAAACAGAAGGATCATTATGAATCTGATCTGCATAGTGAGACCCTGTAGACCCTGTAGACTGTTTACTAAATGTATTAAAAAAAAACCCCTACATAACTTACCCTTTAGCAGTCTTCAATCAGCTGAGGGTAGCAGTTTAAAAAGTCTGCCACTTTAAGATGTTCTTAAGTGAGATATCCCGTGCCTGTTCCTAAGTCACTGTTGTGTTAACTGACAAAGCTATCAGGGTCTTGAGCACCTGTGGACCCTCTCTTCTGAAATCAGAGGGCTCAAGCTTTATTCATAACAAAGTAAAAATACCCGAGTGGATTGACAGCAGCATATAAGGAACATAAGTGCCTACAAATGTTTTGGAATCATCCATAGGGTCCAATTTGGGGAATATCCTGATAAAGTTTTAAGAGTTCAAAACTATCACTTTAAAGCGCAATTCCTTGTATTTGTTTGCTCATTTATTTTACAAAAATTTACTTAGCACCAGTGAGATGTTGGGTATTGGTGTGCACATGGAGCCCCTCAAATCTTCTGATCTGTAGTTAGATATGTCATCCATTGTGGCACTGGCCCTGTTGGAGCCCCTTGAGGTTGTTAAGCATCTACTCCCTCAGGAAGTACAGGGCCAGTATGTGTGCAGCAACTCTATGTGAACCCAAGACATTAATGTGATATATGCTCACCCATATTTATAGCAGCACAATTTGTGATAGCCAAATGTTGGAAACTACTAAAACTCCTGTCACTTGAGGAGTGCATGAAAAAGATGTGGTATTTTTATATATGGAGTAATACTCAGGTATGAAGAAAAACAAACTTGAAGCCTTCGTAGGTAAATGGATGCACCTTTGAGGCTATACTCATAAGTGAAATAAATCAGATCCACATGTGCAAATATTATACTGTCTCCCTGAGAACTCAAAAGAAGAAATAAAAACTGAAAGGTATAATAGACACAGTTAAATGGAAAGAAAAAGAATTTAAGGGTTAAACAGCAAAGAAGGAGAAAGGAGAAAAGTTAGGAAATAAGATAGGAGCAAAACCATACATGCATATATGCAAATTTGATAAGGCAATCGTCCTAAGAATTTCCATCAGATTTTTTAAAATAGCAGTTAATGGGTAGAGCTCTCATCTAACTGACTCTCTATGCTCATATCTGTGAATTAGACAACGACATTGAGGATAGCAATGTGTAGTGCTAAAACCGTGCTTAAATTCCCATCATCTTGGTCTTCTGCATGTGTACCACTTCTAACACCGTATCAGTTATTACTATGCTCTTTTTAAAGTAATTTAAAACTAATAAAAGAAAATGAGGGTTAAGAGCAAAATTTAAACAAGAGCCAGGCAAATAGCTCAGCAGATTAAAGTACCTGCTAACAGGTACAGGGACCAGAGGTTCAATCCCCAGGCCTGCCATGCTGGACCCACCCTGGGGTGTGCTGAGATGGCAATTGAGACCGGGCATGGTGGTACACACCTGTAATCCCAGTTCTTGAGAGTCTGTAAACAGGTAGATCACTACGAGTCTGATCTAATAGTGAGACCCTGAACATCCCTTCCTTACAATGTAAAAAAGAACAAAATTTAAGATTTCTTGAAAGCATTCAGTCATATGTCCCATTTTGCATAACTGTCTGTTAATCTGAGCAACAGATTTGATGATAAAAATATATAATATATCAATGACTGCTAATCAGCTATTCTTGTTTTTCAAATCTACAACATGTGTGTTGTTACATGTTTCTATCTTTACTGTTTTCTTGCTCTTGTTTTTACTCTTGAAAATAAAAGTATAATTTATAAAAAGGTAGTAATGTAGCATGCTTGCTAGCAAAAAATAAGATGCATGTTGTCAGCAGTGAATATGACCTCCCTACCTTGAGCCAGCCATGAAAAACAAAAACAAAAAACAAAACAAAACCCTTTTGAACTCATGGATGTGGTGGTGCATGTCTGTAATCCTAGCACTCATGAAACTGAGGCAGGAGGACCACCGCTAGTTTGAGACCAGTCTAGGCTACAAAATTAGCTCAAGGCCAGCCTGAACTGCATGGTGAGGTGGTCTCAAAAAAGACAAAAGAGCAAGGATGATGCCAACAACAACAACCTGAACAGAATTTGCCAAAGATTCAATGGCTAATTTTTGCCGAACACAAAGTTTAGGAATCCATTTAATTTGCAATGTGAGATTGGTTCTTGTCCTATCTCTACCAGCATGTAAAAATAACTCAGTTTCTGTGGTGTGCTCTGGATATTTTTGAGGTGAGAATCATCTTACACTGCTACCCTTTTCCTACTCGGGGGACAGCTGGCTGCCTGCAGATGTTTGGACTCATTGTTGCTGGGCACGAATGTGCATGTCACCAGTGCTCTCATCCCCAAATCTGGATTCAAGGCTGGGTTTTCAAAGTGCAAATTGGATGTATGACAATTGGCAAGAGAGGAGCCAAGAGAATTTGTTTCCCCTCCAGGATTTGATAACTGTTAATTCTTCATGAACTTGTCTTCTGCCAAACATATATTGTACTTTTCTCTGATAGGAAATTCATATTGTTAAACTCTATGTGAACTCAAGGTATTAACGTAGAGTGCTTACTAGCAAAAATGACTTTCAAATGTCAGATAAAATTAAATAACATGGCTTAATAAAATAAGCTTGTTTCCGAAAATCTGTTTTTCATATTTGTGAAAGAATTATCTGTTCTGTTATTCAAACCAAGATATTGCCAGCACAGGGAAAAGAGATACTTTTTTTAATCATCAATTATCAAGAGAACCATTGGTTTCACAAAGACAATTAAAGTATTTCTGGAGGAACAAATAAATATTAGTTTTAGAAGAATTTCTTTTAAAAAAGAGATTTGATTGAGTAGAATAAAGAGCACTGAATAAAAGTAAGACATCCTACTCATTACTGGAAGCTCTGTTAGTTGCTCAGCATGACTGGAGGTTGCTTTCTCCAAGCTGTGAATTTAACTGCCTTCCAAGATAGTTAGCCTTCATTCTAATGTGCACATAAACTACATATGCAGATTTCATGGCCATCCGTAAAGAATTCAGACATGAGCAAATGTCCCAATATTTCTTTAGATATTTTGTAAGCAAACAGGAATTATTAAATAATAAAAAAGCAAGTCTGACTACCAGGGACTTTGTGTAGATGCTACAAGTGGTAGTCTTTGCTGTTATTAGTTGTGAATAACTATTTGCAATGCCCTTTTAAACCAATGGAAATACCCCCTGGGAAATGGATAAGGTGCACTCTCTCGTAGTCTACTGAAGGAATTGAAAATACAATGGAAACAGAGAAGCTGCAGGAGCTGGGAGCAGCAAGATGGGCTGCTTTTGGAGCCTTCTGGCTCCTACTGAGAAAACCCTTGGAGGAGAGTGGTTCAGTCATCTTTCTGTTCGTGCAGCAAAACATCTGAGTGAAATAACACAAAAAGAAGAAAAGTTTATTTTGGTCCACAACTTTGGAGGTCTCAGTCTGTGGTTGGCCCCATGTCTGTTGGGCTTGAGGGGAGGTAGTACAATGTGGGTGTATGGGACAGCAAATCTACCCTCCTCAATGGAGGTGGGCAACGAGAGAGGCAGGAGGGCCCAGGGCTGCACTGATCAATCCCCTTTCAGAGCGTGCCACATGGACACAATTAGACCTGGGAGGCCCTAACTTTTAAAGGTCTTGCCACCTTCCAGTAGCAAGCACCAAGCTGAGGACCAATCCTTTTGTACATAGTCTGCTGTAGGACATTCCAGATACAAGCTACAGCAGAAAGCATACTGGGAAGGTTGGTGGTGGTAGTGACTGGGAGATGTCTCTTGGAATTATGTTTCTCTTAGACAATGCTGACTTGATCTATAGTGCTTAAGAAATGTTTTTCCTGATAAGATTAACCTAAGGCAACTCTAACTATGGTGGAATGATCTATGACACTGACCTCTAATGAGAAGCCCATCCAGCAGCTACTGGATCTTTATTTAGAACCAACTCCCTCAGAATAAAGCATAATTAGATTGTTGCTGTGGGTGAAGGTCAAGGCCTGTCAGCTTCGAGGCTGTGATACTAACCTCAGGCAAACCCTGTACTGACAGAGACCTGCCATAGTCATCCTTTTTGATTCTATCATCTGTGGATGACCTCATCTCTCTCTTCTCTACTACAGATAATGGATGTCAGACTCTGCTGCCAAATACACAAGGTAGATCCTGATTTTATTTATTTTAATTTTCAAGTAGTCTATTTTATGTTTCTTTTCTCTGGTTTAAGGAGGTGCTAAAAAAGTACAGTTCACTGAAATTTTGTAGAACCAACAATAGCTATGAATGGGCCCAGAAATAGAGAGATAACTCATGAATTTTACAATCATTTTCCTTCTCTGTAGACATTAGCTATCAATAATTTTTTATACATTGAGGACATGATCAAAAATGTGACTATGAATTTATGTATTTAAGAATTTTTTTCTCCTATATTTAGCTAATATTTGCTTCTTAATAGTTTCCTTTTGGATGAAATTTCTGCTATACTTCCTTCTTCAACCCTTATCTATTCAATCTAGATATTCAGACTGTACTCAGATATTTAAATTTTGATTTTTAAACTAATCAAATGCTAGTTGATAAATAACATTTGTGTTCATTATGAGGTGACTACATATATTGTAATTTTAAGAGAGAAGGCATTAAAACAAAAATACATCACTATAATGAAGTAACTCATGAAAAACCCTGGAGACTATAGTTTGGGCTGCCTTATTTGTGTCTTGCTCTTGTATTCTGACAGAGAAGTTTCAAAATGGTGTTCTTGCCCCTCCAATGGCCTTGGTGGTAGGATGTGCAGAATGACCAGTGATATATCTTCATTTTGGTGTTTGCTTTCACAGACAAACTCTGTAGGTTCTTTTTTAATATTTATGTATGTATGTATGTATGTATGTATGTATGTATGTATTTATTTAGCAGGACCGAAGTTTCAACGCACAGCCCTGCACCTGCCAGGCAGGCACTTTTGCCATGGAACTATCTCTCCAGCCCCCAAACTCTGTAGGTTTCAGTGATGACTAATTTCATGTGTCAACTTGGTTTTCAGAAGTGATATCCACATGGCTATTGAAACACTCACTGGGAGTCAGATTAACTGAAGGAATCCATTGGTGCCTCACCTCTTATTCCCATTTAACTCTATTTTTCCCTTCAATCTAAGAGACACTTTCTATTATCAAAGGCAGAGTAATCTGGCTCACACTTCAGTTTCTTCCAGTCTTGTTTGCTGTATAAATGTTACTTGCTGGACCTTATGTTTGTGTGTGTGGTATCAGAGAGTAATCTCACAGGGATGTACACATGTCTGGGTCTAAAAGTAATTTATTATTATTATTAATAACATATTTATGGAATATTATTGAAAATACATGCATAATAGCTCTACATATTTTATAGTACACATGTGTATTTAGGGATAAGCAAACCCTTGAGAGAGGATTATCTATAAGAATCCAGGGAATGGAGCAGGGATCATGTATCAAAAGGGAAGATGAAAACAGAGAGGAGTTTTTCATGGAGTGACTCTGGTAATAAGTAGCTCAGAACCGAGGAGGATTAACTAGCTTGATTTCTTTAGCTAGAGACTAACTAGTCTTTACTTCTGGAAGCATTTAGGATATGTGTGCTATGGCTTGGATAAGTGTGTTCCTCCATATGGAAGGAATTCCACATAAGAAATGGAATCTTTAAGAGGTGAGTTTTTATGGTTCTTTGGTTCTTCAGGGAAGGTTATGATACAAAGAGCAAGCCTATCTCCTTTACTTTGCTATGGCTTCCTGGCTAATACCATCCTTCCCTCTTTCACCTTTCTTTGTGATGTCATCTACCTTAAGGTGTATGCCAGAGCTGAGTTGCCAACCATGCCTTTAAGCTTCTGAACCATAAACAAAATAATCCTCTTTCTTTGAAAACAAATAAATACTTATTTCTGGTATTTCCTTATAGTGCCAAAAAATGTACAAAGCTATAGACATTCAAACCTTGAAAGCTTGGTTTCTGAAAAGGTGAAGGCCATGGATTCTGAAAAAGGCTGAAGTTTGTTTTTCATATTAAAAGCCCACCTCATTCTGCTGCAAGTTCTTGGCCTGACTCATGGAGGGCCTGTTACTAACTCTGAGGTGGGAAAGACTGGGGAGACCTGCCGTGAGTACAAGGACATGTGAAGAGAAGCCCTTAGTTAATATTGAGGTTTTGCTCCACTGTACATCTCCCTGGAGCAAAGAAGATACACTTGTGATTCTGATGTGCCCGCCTTCCCATTGAGCACACGCCACTGCTGGCATGGCTCAAGTGGGTGAAGGACTGGCTCTCTTACTGTGCACATCATTTAGCTGCACGACCTGAGATGAACCAGCTGAGTCTAGCTCTGTGTTTTGTTCATGTGGCAGACTCTCCTGCAGTTGGGAGTTACATTTATGGAACAAAGAGGTTAGTTCTAGGTATAGGACATCACCTCTAACATTTTTCATGAAGTCACTCAGTAAGTAGATCCAGAGAATCTTATAATCACGTACTTCAACATTTGCCAGCACCGTTGAAAATATCTGCAGTCCTGGACAGTAACTCAAACCTCACACAGGTAAGAAGCTCGGTGGCCAGACATTGTCACCTTTTACACATGGCACCCATCCAGCACAAACTTGCGTCTGTGGACTGAAATTCTCTGCATACTCCCTTTTGCAAAACTTCTGTGCCTCTGGGTCAGTAGTAAATATTTTTTTTTTCAAGGAAGCTGAAGAGAGTGTTTGTAATTTGATGACTTCTGTGTTCAGCCTTCTAGGGGCAGTCCAAGGCTGCTCTCACTGGAGGGGAAGATTCCCTCGCAGCTCCAGGCATCTGGTGTCTCTCCTCTCTGCTGGCATCTGCCTTACCTTTATGAGGCTCTCTTACTAGAATGATGTGAATTCTTACCATCCCAAGGCTTCCGGCCAGGTGACAGCCACCTCTTGCTTCTCCAATCGCTGTGAAGTCTCACACAGGGCTACATTTCTTTCATCTTGTCAGAGAGGGAGACCTTAATGATATTTGTTGGTGTTTCTCCTCTCTGTATCTAATAGTCTTGAGTGACTTCTTTGTTCCTTGGGCTTCTTTGACTTGTTTTCTGGATTTCCTTCTACTTTTTTTCCCCCGTCCTATTCTTATTACTTAGAAAAGAACCAGAATCGAGACTATACATTTCCATAGTTCTAGTTTTTAATACAATGTTTGTACCAGGAACGCAAGGATTTTGGCTGACCCTGCCGTCCCTTGTCCACTACAGTCCCACCATGACCCAGCCTTGGGGACAGCCCCAGCTCTGGATCCTGCTTCCCAAGCAGCAGTCGCAAGTTCCACGGGAACAGTCTTATTGGCCTATCAACTCTGCTCTTCATAGCACTTGGAAGACAGAACTGCCTCAATAAATGTTGTTGCCTGAGTGGCTTTCCTAAGTTGGTTAATTGCTTATCCAAAGTTTAAAGCTCTTGAAAAATGCTAAGAAAATCCATCTTTGAAACACAACCACTGTGTGCCTGACTTTCCCCTTTCCGTGCCATGCCTATAAATACTATATCTTGGGTGAACTAAGACATTTTCTAGTTCATCACAAGACTGTCTGTGTCCCAACGATTTCCTTATGTCTCGTGTGTTTCCTTTGAGCCAAATCGGAGATTTGGTCCTGTAGGAATGATTTCTCATCTGTTTCTTGTGCTAGATAACACCATATTAGTTTTGAATAAATGTGATGAATTTCTAGCCAAATTCATCATCCTAGTAAGAGCTATGCCCAGGATTTCAATGAAACAGAGGGAAAAGAAAGATAAATAGGTTACATTAAATTTATTTATGAATTGTGTGCTCTCAAAGCTACATTTTATAAGGGCTAAAATAAAATAATGAAGCTACCATCTCTCTCTACCTAGGAATATGCCCAAGTCAATTCTGGACTCTGTCTTCTCCAGATGACAGAGACAGAGGGAATTTCATGTATAAAATGGTGTTTTATTATGTGCATCTGGAGGCAGGATTGTCTCAAATACGGCACTATTGGACCATTTTCATTGAAGCCCGAAGCTGGAGTCATCCTAGATTCCTTTCTTTCTCTCAAAACCCATTTTCAAACTATTCCTGATCCCATGGCCCCAAACTCCCACATACAATGGATCAGTGTGCATTTTCCTTGCCTCTGTATCCCCTCTTTCTTTGTGTTTTTCCCTCTGTCTCTAGACCACCATTCTTGCCTCACTGAATTCTCCACACAGCAGCTAGTGTGATCTTTCAAAAACAAAACTAGATAATATCTTATTGCTTAAAATCTAATAAATTTTGATAAATTAAGAAAAAAACCTGAATTTGGACCCTAGCTTATAAGACTGATGACCCCTTTTGAGAGAGGCTTTTAAGATGTCTTTTGGAAGTGATGGCTCTCATCAAGATCATCCTTACCTTTCCTTGCTATTCTGCAAATCACCAGTCACCCCGACATTATTTGTTTCACCCAGCAGAGTATGAATTTCACATAAGCTCCCGAGGGACTTTGCAGTTCTTCTTTCATGTGGTAAAACACCATGTTTGGCGCACAATTAGGATCCAAAAAATTTGAAACAAGAAAATAGAACTTCCTGATGTCCCTTCCCCTTAATTTCTCTCAAGGGAATATTTCCAAGTCAGTGTGCAAAGTGGTGTTCAGGCAGTGAGAATCTAACTATGCCTATTCTAAGTGTGTTATCTTGCCATCTGTCTTAATTTTTGGAGAGCCCCGAGGTGACCCTTAGCATCGCGTCTGTGTGGTGCTGTGATCAGAGTGATCATGCATCCTGATCTTTTTTTTAAAATAAGCTCCCTCATCATCAGTGCAGGACTGTGCTTTTGGCTGCTACCTGCCAGGCACTGCACAGACCTTTCCCTCTGCAGAGCTGCTGACTGGAGCCGTTTGTCCCTGGGAGGGTGCTAAGCCCTCATTAGCAGCTTGTAACATTTTTCTGCTCTTCAAGACTGGCCCTTTAGTAAACAGTGGGGAGCATTGACTCACACCTTTGGAGAAATAAGCCAGAGTTTTGCAAATGTGTATTTTGAATGAGTCTGGCATAAAAATTTTAATTCTGATGATGCAAATGGTGTGTTTCTTTGTAGACAAGTTCGTTAAGATTTTGGTGGAATATGCCCAAAGAGCACTTTAGTGGTCTGATTGCAGGAGTGTAATATTATGCTATTGTATGGTTTGGCAAGTAAACTTCATGGGTTACTGACACTACATGTATGTGTTTGTCTGCAATGACAAATGCTTATTGTCATTTAGTGGACATACAGATTGTCTTATTTAACTGTTAAACCTGAGCTTACAGTATTTTATAAAATAATTTAATAAGTTAAAACATAAAGTTTTGTTTCTTACATACATTAATTATATTATGTATTTTATAGGCAGATCCTGCCAATTCCACTTGTCAGTGAAGCCAAGGCAAGCCAAAAGTGTAAATACTCCTTGCTAGAGGAAAGCACATAGGTAGGCATGAGGGTGGTGGCCTTGCTGTGTGTGTCAGAGTGGCTTTCCTCAGCATCCTCTAATGCTGCTTCTCCTCTCTAATAACCTGGTGCTTTTTGTTGGTCTAGCCAGGTGTCTGTGGGATGCTAAATTTTCCATCAACTAATGCTTCAAGCAGCTTCTGGGACCTGAGGAGGACTAAAGTCTAGGCCAGCAGGGCAATTGCTCCAGCTACTGACTTGTAAAGATAAATTCAAATACCTCTGTCGTTACTGCTCCAGTGGACTCAGCTTTCCCTGTATTGCGATGGAGAGCATAGTGTCACCAAGTACATGATGTAACCAAGGGAGTCTCACTTGGCCCAGCACAGGCAGCACTTGTTAGTGGAAATAAAAGATGCATCCCCACTTGCCCAAATCCTAGCTGATGAAGATTATTGCCAGATAAACATACAGATTAGATGCTAAAATTCTGAATGTGAACAAAGTATTCTGTAGTGCTAGTGGCAAGCAGTAATGGGGGTTGATATATGCTAGAAATGTTTAACCATTACATGCCTCCCAAAGATGTGTCTGGCTGGTTAGACAAAAGAATGGGTAGTGCTTTACCTTCATTTCTTTTAGACAGAGGATACTGAACTGCATTGTGAAATTAGGGGGTTGAATTGCTTTCTATATATGGATTTTGGATTAATATGAATGAAATTTGTCCCCATTGAAAGGAGTATAGAATAGGTATTTAAAGGCTGTTATTGAAAAGGGTCAGATTATTGGCTGATGTGAAGCACTTGGATAATGCCTGGCCTTGTCTGTCATGCTGACCCTGTGCTCCAGAGCCTTGGCCAGCATGAGGGAGGTGAGGGGAGAAGTTGTCTCAGCCATAAGAAGCTGTGTCAAGAAGTCCTTTGGCCTTGAGGAATGGAGTTGATAATGTAATCCTCTTGGCCCTTAGCTTCTCTATACCAGCAGTGACAGGATTAGATGAAATGATTCTGAGGTTCCTTACAGCGTTGACAGTCTGCCAACCAGACGGTGGTGTGAACCATGCTTTCCAAGGTTTCATTTTTCCTGGTTTCAGTTAACTGTGGTTAACTGACTTTGGAAATATTAAATGGAAAAATCTAAAAATAAGCAATTTATAAGCTTTGCATGATTTTTATTATAGTACAAGGTGTGAACATAATCTACAGTGATGTTTAATAAAGTTTTATTAAACAAAAGATGCTTGCTGTTAATCCCCCTCACACCATTGTCCTTCACCTCCAGAACACATGTCCCAGTGTTCTCTCCACTTTCTGAAGCAGGTCTGGAAGGCCTCTCTCGTGGGTGTCTTAAGAGGTTTGATCAAAAACACAGTGAATAACTGCTGAGTGCTATCCATTGAAAAGCAGTAGACTTGACTCAACATTAGTCAGTCCTTAGTCACCTGACCTGGCATTGTACAACTTAAGCCTCTCTACCAAAGTCAAAACTGCAATGTAAAGTAAAGGTTTTGAATAGATTCAGAACATCAAAGCAGCCATACATAACAACACAACTAAGGCTACTTACGGAAGAGGACTTCCAGACCTCCTTCTGAAAGTTGTAAGCATGACAGGATAACAATATTCAAAGTGAGGAGGGTTAATGGTGATGAATCTTTTGCTGTAATAAAATTTTTAAATTTAAGTATTCTCTGTAAGTTTAAATTAAA